>APFE030868072.1:291682-384713 GCA_000404065.3 Pinus taeda | reverse complement strand
GTGTCACATCTCCTAATTGTATTGTAACTCTAAAAGACATGTGTCTTATCAGTTCCTATTTTGATTAGGACTCTAGAGGTAGAGGGAGAGATTCATGGATTATCATTTATGAGAAGGCTCTCATCTTTTTGTATAAATAGGAGGTCTCTCTCCTTCATTAGAGAGTCTCTTTTTAGTCTCTCTTTAGTCTTTCCTTTAGTCTTTTCTTAGTCCTTTTAGCTTGTTAGTCTCATGGCTTTTGAAAGCTTTTGTACTTTGCACTTTTGAAGAAATTGAATAAAGCTTTGATGTTCTCAACATGGAAAAGATGTTGAAGGTTAGAGTCAGGGACACAATTAGGCAATGTAAGTAGATTAGATTCTATTGAAAATATGCTTTGTAGAATGTAAGGTAGATCAGATTTTCATTCATGTAATTTAAGTATGCTTTGATTTTATAGGTAGAAGGGGGCCCCTGCCTTGTACAGTTTGAATTATTGCATTTTATTTTCTCCCGGGATTGTGTGTTGTATTTACTTTAATATCTAATGGTAGTTGCAGTTGTCTTATTCATAGTGCTGCCCTTTTTACTTTGTTTTTATAGCTGATTTTTAGTCTTATTTCTCAAAGTTCTGCTAACACATGAATGATCTTTTATCATAAATTGTTATCTTTTAAGGATCAGAATACCACTAACTTGCAGTTGGCTTTGAGTGCTTTTTAGACTATTCTTTCACTACTTTCTAATCATACTTTGCATAGTACATATGGCAGAAGTAGAGAGTTAGAAAGAGCAAAACGTTATCACTAGTCTTTAAAGTAGATTTTTCTCATTTTTAATCACTTTTCTAATTCAACTTGAGCTACTTCCTAATCATGCTTTACACAACACATGTGTTTGAAGCAGGGAGTTAAGGAGAGATAACCATTATCTTTGGTTTTAAAAGTGATTTTCTTATTTTCTTTTATTTGCAGCAATATGAATAGAGACTAATGCCATTAGAATGTGGTCATTTACTTTCAAGTCATTTCAAGTTCTTTGCTTTCAGTTTCATTTCAAGTTATTTCTTTCAAGCTCTTTCCTTGCAAGTTTAAAGTTTGATTACTTTCTAGACTTATTTATAACTACTTCTTAATCGTGTTTAACATAGTACTATATGTTGAAGCAGGGAGTTAGGAAGAGTTGAACATTATAACTGGTCTTAAAGTGGTTTTTTCTTTACTTGTCACCTTAGAAGCTTGAATTACTTTTTGGACTTATTCTTAATCGTGCTTGAAACATAGACTATATGTTGAAAGCAGAAGGTTAGGAAGATTTTGAAACATTATAACTTTAATAAAAATCAACGAAGTAAGAAAGAGGTTAACTAAGCACATATAGTGCACCACACTTCATCAGTTTACGATACCCGGATTGATAATTTATGTAGAGCAATTTAAGACGTTAAATTGACTAAACACCAGCTATTCCTCCCGTTGATGGAGTTAGCGGTTTAGTATCCCAGAACCTTGCTAAAACGTTTTCCAAACATAAGTCAGTCTTGAATGCTGCTTCTAATAGCTCATCTCAAAATCCACCAGGACCTCATAAAACCTCATAGGTCCATGCTGTCCAGTCTACCGTAGTGGACAAATCCTCGAAAGGGAAAAAGAAAGGCAAAGGAAAAGCTAAAGTCCATGCCTCGAAACAAGGTCCTCCCAAACTGTCTGCTGGTGAGTCTTCGCAACAGAAACCTAAGTATCCCTACTTCATTTGTGAGGAGGATCACTATACTAAGGATTTTCCACGATGATTCAAAGTTAGTCACCTGCTTAAAGGGACCCCTATTGTCCTTAAAGAGCCATTTCCATCTCAATAGAATTAGATGGTAGACCAACCCCGATCTACTTCCTCTGGATCTCAAGTGTTCATGATGAGTACGCCCATTAATGTGGCTACCCGATCGTAAGATTATCAAACTCCAGCTTCAGCAGCTGGGAAAGAAAAAGAAGTTGCACCTTCTTCTTCTACCCCGAGTTTTGGTCCTCTGCAAATCAAGTTCCCTAACCTTGATTCTTCTACATGGCCGCCCTCTCAAGGTGTGCTGCGGAAATCCTTGTATAATCCTAACACCCAAGCCACTAAGCACTACAATATTGTTGAGGATTTGGCTCAGGCTCCGTCAGCCATGTTGGCTCTCGAGGTACTCCAAAGCTACCCATCACAGTAGAAATCTTTGTTGTTGGCTATCAGGGGCATTGATCCCACCGATTCTAATTTGATCTGTTTTGATATGGAGAACCATGTTTCGTGGCTCCCTCATCAGATTCCCTTTCTTATTCATGTAATAATTAATGATAAGACCATCCATCGCACTATCATAGCTGAAGGTGTTTCCACCTGCATCATGTCAACTGCATGTTGGAAGGTTGTTGGTTCCCTTGCACTGAACCAGTCTCGGAAAACTTTGGAAGCTTTCGATGGGCATGATTTGCGACCCTTCGGTGTCTTACCTAACCTTGCCATCACGTTGGAAGGAAAAATAGTGCAAGTCGAGGTAGATATTGTTGACGCCAATCTCAATTATAATCTTCTTCTTAGCCAAAGTTGGACTCATGCCATGCATGTCGTGGCCTCCTCTTTGTTTCGTGTGATCCATTTTCCCCATAAAGGGAAGATTGTCACCATCGATCAGCTATCTTTCTTTGCTTCTTTCTCCTCAGATGGCAACGTTCCGTACGTCAAGCACTTTGGTGCTCCCTATGAGAGTGTGGGGACAGGTCTCTTTAAAGATTCTGCCTTAATGGGAATTTTTCCACTCCCACCTCCTCATGTTGCCTCTGTCAACATGGTCTCAGTCAAATTTGATCCCTAGGTCATACCTGCACCAGATCTTGTTGATGCTTGGGGCGAGGTCATGCCACTTAGTCCCGCAGAATTCAATGACGTGGAAATTTTTTCGGCTTTGAACTCTGCATCCTCTGATTCTCATATGTCGAAGACCTCTCTCGATATTTACTCTCAGTCCCCTTGGCTTGGCACTTTGGAATCATCTGATCCCTTACTTGAGACCTTCCTTGCCGATGAAGGTATCATGGAAGTCATGTCTCTCAAGGAACCACCATGGAGAAATACCCATCATCGCTCCTCGTTCTTGCCTCGCTTGACTGTCATGTCTACCGCTTTAGAAGAGTCCTCTTCTCCATTTTTGCCATCGATTGTTACTCATGAAGTATGGTCGGAAGGAATTTGGGTAATATTTTACCCAAACGATGCTTATTGACATTTCTATCAAACCTAGTGTCGTTGAACATGTTCATATAGGGGTATCTTGTTCTCTGGATGAGATCAAGACATATACTCATCTATTTTAGGAATTTCGTAATGTGTTTGCATGGTCATATGAAGAAATGCTTGGCATCGGTCCTAGCATTGTGGTGCAAGAAATACCAACATATCTGCACGTGAAGCCTGTTCACCAATGGCTTCGCCCCGTGCACCCCAGGAAGGCCACTGCTATTACGGGTGAATTCGAAAAGCTTCTCAAAGCTGGGTTCATCTATTCCATCCCCCTTACATACTAGGTGTCCAATATTGTCCCAGTGACTAAAAAACAAGGCACGATCTGCGTTTGCGTGGATTATCGAGATCTTAATCCTGTCTGTCCTAAAGACAACTATCCTACTCCCTTCATTGATCAAATCATTGATAGATGTGCCGGGAGCAAGATCTTTTCCTTTATGGATGATTTTTCTGGTAATAACCAGATCAATATCACACCACCAAGAGAAGATAGCCTTTATCTTCCCATGGGGTACGTTCGCATACCAAAAGCTCCTATTCGGCCTCAAAAATGTTGGAGCCACATCTCAATGGGAAATGTCCTATGCATTTCATGATATTCACAACATTGTCCAGCCTTGCTTGGGTGACCTTCCTGCCCATTCTCGTAAGCATTGAGATCACCAGACCATCTTCGACAGATTTTTCTACGCTGCAGACACTATAACATTTAGTTAAATCCACACAAATGTGTTTTCTACGTGGGATCAAGACGACTCCTCAGCTTCATCATTTCCAAAGACGGGATTCACCCGGATCCACTAAAAGTCGAGGCCATTGTAAATTTACCCCCTCCATCTTCATTGCACCAACTCCAGAGCCTGCAAGGAAAGGCTAATTTTCTCTGTCATTTTATACCTAACTATGTTGGCATAGCTACAGGATTTACCTAGTTGCTCAAACAAGGAACACCCTTTGCATGGAACGAGGTGGCCCAAAAATATTTTGATGATCTTAAGATCATCCTCATAAATGCTCCTCTATTGCATCCACCAGACTATTATCGAGATTACTTCCTTTACCTAGTCGCAACCCCTAGCACCATCGTTATGGTGTTGATTCAAGATGATGACGAAGGCGGCAAACATGTGATCTACTACCTTAATCGAAATCTCCTCGACACTGAAACACGTTATGCACATGTCGAGAAGTTGGCTTTGGTTGTTGTTCAGGTTATTCAATGTTTTTGACACTATATTATTTTACGTATGACTACAGTGATTTATGAACGCAACCCTATGACCTATATCTTGACTCGTCAATGGCTAGGGGGAAAGTATTCTAAATGGATCGTTAGCCTGCAAGAACTCGATTTCGTCTTCACTACAGCCAAATCTAAGAAGTAACTTGTTTTTGCTGAATTGATTTGTTCCCTTCCCTCCAAATCTCTCCCTGCTGGTGCGGATGAAAAACTTCTAGATGAGACCCTTTTCCTGATTAGCACCCTTGATCCATGGTATGGTGATGTCATTATGTATCTCCAAATCTCCACGTTCCGATCCGCGTTGACCAAGGATGATCATCGAAGGATTCAACATCATTCCCAAACCTACCATATTATTCGTGATACTTTATACCGTGTCGGCGTCGATTATGTTCTTCGCAGATGCCTCACGATCGAGGAAGCTGAAAGAGCTCTCAATGATTTCCACTCTAGGCCATGTGGTGGTCATATGTTTGCTTACGCTACGACTCAGAAATCCTTCGCGCTGGTTATTTATGGCCGTCTATATTCAAATACTGCATTCTTTCCATCTGCAAGTGTCACGAATGCCAAATTGACCAACGCAAGATGCGCGCCCCACCCGCTCACCTACATTCCGTCATTACCATTGGTCTCTTTGCCAAACGGGGCATCGATTATATGACAACCCTTGTTCAGCGAGGGGGCATGGCTATATTATCGTCATTGTGGATTATTTCACCAAATGGGCCAAAGAGATGCCTACATATTCTGCAAATGGTGAGACGACAACTCAATTCCTTTCTAACCATGTTATTTCCAGGTTCGGCGTACCCCAAGCCATTGTCACAGACCATGGCTCCCATTTAAGAGATTACATGATGGCAGAACTGACATCTTCATTGGGCTTGAGCCATGATGGCTCGACCCCATATTACCCTCAGGCCAACAGCCAAGTTGAAGCTGTGAATAAGGTTTTGGTCACCATGCTTCAGCATACTATTGGGATGCGCAAGTCAAATTGGCATCTCATGCTTTTTTCAGCTTTGTGGGTATACCGAACTTCAACCAAAGACGCAACTGGTTTCACACCATTCTAGCTGGTCTATGGTTTGGAAGCAACATTGTCGATCGAATGTGAAATTCCTTCGCTCAAGTTAGTTGTTGAACTCCTCCTCGAAACATCACCTCAAGAGGAATGCCTCTTATATTTAGAGCAAATGGATGAGACTTGTTGTCTCACTGCCTTGGTCATCGAAGCACAAAATAAATGGGTCAAGTCCCATTTCTATCAGTCAGCCTCCCCTCGCGCTTTCTCTGAGGGTGATTTGGTCCTGCTATACGACCAACCTAACGATAAGCTAGGGGTAGGCAAGTTTGAACCTATGTGGCATGGGCCTTATATTGTAAAACATGTTTTGCAGAAAGGGGCCTATGAGCGTATTAATTATGAAGGAAATCCTCTCGATAAGCCCCGAAATGGGATTTACCTCAAAAAGTACTATGCTTATGTTATCTTGCATGGTTACTAATGTACATTAGTGTGTGATTCATTTTTGTACAGTGTGGTTTTGTGTGATATTTTTCAAACAACTTTCCTATTTACTATTCTTTTCTTGCTTTGCAGATGTCTGCAGCTCCTCACGTTGGTTTCACCGATGGTGCTTGCCGAAGTAAGCGGAACCTATCATCTGCGACATGGGCTATCTACAACCCTAACGGTGAGTTGATTAACCTTCAAGGTATCTGCCTAGGTCGTACAACCAACAACATTTTTGAATACAATGCGGTCATCAAACTGTTATCAGAAGCCATTACCTTGGGCATCAGGGAATTGGTTGTCACCCTAGATTCACAGCTTGTCGTCCTTCAACTCAATAGGCAATATTTCGTCAGGAATCCTCAAATATTATGAATTTATCTTCGTATCTGTCTATTGGAAAGACATTTTGATTATATTACATATCATCATATTCCTAGATGCATGAATACATTAACAACTGCATTAGCTAATTACGTGTTGGATAGACATTTACGAAACAAGTGAAAGATAAGACAAACCATTTGTACCATAATAGATAGGAAAATACAACATATATATGTGTGTGTGTGAATGTTTGATACATCATAACCCAAAAAATAATATGTGTGTCTATAATAACATTGACGGCTCACAAGCCTCATACATCCCTGGCACGCAAGCCTCAAAAAATATGTAAGTACTGGACCTAGGAACTACTCAGCATGGTGGTCATGATAGCAGGAGATAACTCATGTGACACGACTCAGTAGTCAGTGGATTCGATCTAAGACTCCCACTGTGTGCCTCTGGTACCACCGAGGCATGTATCTTATCCGAGCATACTCTGGGATACCATGGGTCAACCCTTAGAGGTTCCTTGTGATCTCCTCCTCGTTATCACTCCCTTCCTGATAAGGGGCGATAACATTAATAGGACGGGGGATGCTCCTGGATATCAGGGACATCTCGGCTAGCCTCTCTGGTCCAACATCTACATAAACAAAAGAAATGTTATAAGCATGCATATACCAAAAATAATAAAAAAACACCAAAATCAAAAATTTTGATTGATCCCTTCGTCATCAAAGTCCTCTCCATCTGGCAAGGGCATATCTGGGTCTCCATGAAAATCAGTGTTGTTGTATAGATATCCCTCCATGACGATCTTATGTCATCGTAGCCATGAGAAGAATGATGGTTGGTATGACATATGTTGACCCTCAGTGATCCTGAGCATCAAACAACTAGCCATCTGCGGATCGCGTAGCGCAAGAGGATCAACCTTAGTCAACTGATATTGGAATAGTGGTACTCGTTCTAGGAAAGAGGTCACAAGTACTGATCCAAAGCCATATTGCTTTAGATTCCCCGCCTTGGCCTTGGAAAACTGGCGCTTGATATTCATATTCATGGCCTCTGCCCAGTTGAAGACTGTAGGAGATGTGCAGTCAATAGCATAAAGGAATTTCATCTTGTTAGTCTCATGTTCTGCCTAGGACCCCAGCACTCTGTTGATAGTCAACAAAACCACCCTTAATTTCAAATCCCGCATAATGGAAATCTCTATCTTCCTACTCTCAGAGTTTAGGGCCTCACGACAATGTTCAGTAAGCAGGGAAGATATGCTTTCCATATTCGAATGTGACCCATGCAAGTTCACTGGCTCACCTCTACGAGATAGTCTAGTGATGAAGTAGATATCTGAATTTGTCAACTCTAGCTCCTGATCCCCAATGACAAAAATCTCACGATTGATGTCCCAAAGGCTTATCAAGTATCGAAGCAGCTTGGGTTGGGCCCGCATCCCTAGTGTAAGGAATAATTTGAGGATCCCGCAACCCTCAAAGCCTCCAGGCAATTTGGATCATTCAATGCCTGGGTGTCAACATCTTCGTGTTCTATTTCCTTCTAATCCACCATTTTCGGCAATTTCTCTCCTGCAAAATCCATTTATTTGAGTCGATCATCAATTTTGGCACATAAAATTCAAGTTTTAATGGTGAGTTTTTGAGGAAAGATGATTTTTCCCTATCCACGGTGTCGATGTTCCTGTTTTAGAAACAGTCGCATCGGTCAATTTTTCCCTATCCACGATGTCAGTGTGCCTATTTTAGAAACAGTCGCATCGGTCGGCATGAATGGTTATGCAAATAACCTTTGGCCGGCATGATCCTGTGCCCAGAAATCGCGCCGACCGAGGGTGAAAAAAATTCTCAAAAAACCTCCCTAAAAATCCTAAAAAATGGCTAAAAACAGAAATAAATGCCATGAAAATGGATCTTAGGGCTTTGGCTCTCACCTAGAACTGATGGCTCGTCGATTGACCTCTCAGATCTCCCGTAATTTTCTCTAGAAAAACTAGGGCAAAAGCGGGTAAAGTATTCAATGCAAAGGTAAAATGGTAAATGGTAAAAATATATTTACTTTTCCCCTTTTTATTCATTTTTTCATGAAAATATTAGGTTTTGTAAATATTTTTGACCTATTTTCCCTCAAGGACTCAATAATACACTTTGCCTTGCCTGTGTAGTGATAGGTGATGGATTTTCGACAATGGCGATGAGTCACATTTCAACTCTTTTCTCGACTTGTTAAACTCATATGAAAATATTACCAAGTATTTTTCCCTTTTTGACTCATTAAAGAGAATAAAAATGGGGGATTCGCTTTCAGCTCTTTTCTAACCCTTTAAAAGCAAAAATATGGTCAATCCCTTGTCATTTCAAACTCGTTAATGGATGTGAAACGTCGTGCGCCTAGTATAAGTTTACCCCTTTTTTGGGCTAGGAGGCACTATTTACGGAAAAGGTACTCCTTAACTGAAATGATCAAGCAGATCTCTCAAGTATTGTTTTCTACCTTTTCAAGCTTGAGAGACACAAATGTATGAAAAGGGACCATGTGGAGTTTTCTTTTATGTGTCTTTTTCAAACTCTCTAAATGTGAAAAAGATACCGAGTTACACCTTTGTCAGACTCGTTAAACTATTAAACGACATCAGATTCGCGCCATGATGAACACAAGCTTCTTCTTCTTAGGGCTCGTTAAACTTACCAGGTCAGATTTGTCCGAAGGATGAACTTACAGTGAAAGCATATGCTATCCCCTTCAAGCTTGCAATTAAAAAATAATTGGGGTAATCGCCAGAAATGGTGGGGGAAAATTTGGAAATCTATCGAGTCATGTCGGCAGCTTACTCTTGAACATGATACTCTTTGCTTCGTGTTGGGTTGGGACATCCTCCTTAGTATCATTGACCTTCCTGGGTTTGGGCCATTCATTTTTGCCTTCCATTTGATCTCTGCCATGTCATCATGACCACCAATCCTATGGATCCAAAAGCTGCCAAACTTCCAATTGTGTTGTCGATATGTTCAAGAGTTTTCCTTCTGCAGTTACACTTACTTCTATTTCTCTATATCATCAAAAAATCATTTTGCACCCTCTCGGCTCGCTTTGATGATGTGGTATTCCTTATGGCCCTCCTTTGACACGGTCGCTTTCTGTTGACATCAACTCATTATCCAGGAAGTTGACCGAGAGACTCCCTTCCAGTACCTTAGAGCTTGCATGCCTCAATGGAAATTTCTTCACACTCGACGACAAGTTCACATCATTGGATTTCGATCAAGTTATTTCACGGGTGTTCGAATTCAGTTCTTGTATTCACATTCTGTGAATTGTTCTAATAGTATCTTGAGGTCCATTGTCATTATTGGTGGTTTCTCTCACACTTGTTAACAATTTACTTCATTGACTGGTAATCAAGTGACTTTCCAGCATGTTTGACGTCAACACATCTATTCACATGCTAGGATCACATCTATTCACATGCTAGGATATGTACTTTAATCGGGTCACATTGGGGCGCAAGACCCTGGACTCAGATCAAAAAGACTCCAGGTTGTAAAGTGATGTGACATGGCTATGATGATATTCATGTCTCTTTCGGATGGTTGGCCGTGACTAGACCATGAGTTATCATAGTGATCCTTCTCATTACTGGATGGCTGCGACCATACCTTGGTTTCATTATGATCCTCTTTAACGGATGGATGCACCCATACCTAGATCCATTTACATGATCATTCTATGGTTGGCTGCGTCCATGCCATGATTCATGTATCATTTGATAGAGATCTCAGTTTATATATTGTACTTTCTTGCAGGTTTTCTGATGGCAGACCGGTTCCCCACATTGATTTATAAATCATTTCATCCCTCACTATAACTCGACCTATACGCTTTAGAGGGCATCTATTACAAAAAAAATTGTCACTGTCCCTATAATCCTTGTTCCTTGATCCTGGAGGACCTCTACAGTGAACCCCTCATGATTTTCCTTCATGAAGAAACTCCCATTATGTCCCTCTTCATGAGAAGATCATTTCCCCTTTGCACCATTTTCCCTGAAAATTTTGTTTTTCCCAGTTTAAAAGGCCGATGCTAATGATATTTGTCTCCTTCATGCTAATGTGTAGATATTAGCACTGTTCCCCATGCCGATTGGTGTGACTGAGCTGTGTTCCAGTCATGCTAGTCTTGTTATGGTGAGTTTTTTTAAATTAGAGTCGAAGCTTCCATCTCTAGAAGCTTCGTAACAGAAGTCTGGTAAATGGTTTGGCTGGATGGGGTCGAGGATGAGAGTTTGGGCACCTTTCCCCTATAATGATGGAACTACCTCAAGGGATAAGTCCTTCTCCCATGAGAAGAGGATTCATATCCCATCCATATTTCCTATATAAACCTCCCTTCTTCCCAAGCACAAGCTAGTTAGAGTGTTGGCTAAGTGTGAGTATATTATTTTGATTTGACAAGCAAGCTATAACTAGTGATAGCCATCTAGTTATGTGAGAAAGAAG
Organism: Pinus taeda; assembly: GCA_000404065.3. Classification (NCBI taxonomy): domain Eukaryota; kingdom Viridiplantae; phylum Streptophyta; class Pinopsida; order Pinales; family Pinaceae; genus Pinus; species Pinus taeda. The sequence continues at coordinate 373,846 of APFE030868072.1, read as the reverse complement.
TGTGTTTGGTTTGGAGTGAAGTCTAAAGGGAAGAGCCTTTAAACTATTGTTCTTTGAAGCCATCATGGAATGATAGCAGAAGTGTGTGGGAACCCGATCTTATTAGAGGAAGACTGCGACTTCAAGATGAATGGTTGTAATCTCTCTTTGATATTAATATATGCAACTATCGATTGATTTCCTACATGTTTTGTAACATTACATATTCATGTCTTGATGCTTCTTGACTCATTAAGTAGGTTGAATTGCAATTTGTCTATTATAATGTTTGTGTGTTGTTGTTATTTTCTTGTTTCAGGAGCTTGAGGAAGGAAGCGAGAGATTGTTGGAGCGAGCAAGTGAGGACGTCATGAAGCAAGATAAGCGACCAAGAAGTAGGCCCTCTTGATTGATTCTAACCTAAGGAAATATTCCATAGAATGTATTTGTTGTGGCTAAATCCATTATCGGGCTAGAGGAATTCGTTCGTGTCCGCACTTATAATTTTATTTCACCACACAACCTCTTCTCAGTGCAGACAGAGGAGGTCACCAGAGAGGTACACTGGATACATGACACTTATGGTTGCATGTGCTATGACAGAGCCATCTTCCTTTCAGGAATCAGTGCAATAGCCAATTTGGGTTGATGCAATGATGGAGGAGTATGACTCCATAGTTCGAAACAATGTTTGGGATGTGGCCCCTAGACCGGAGGACAAGTCAGTTATGAGCTCCTATTGGCTTTGCAAGGTAAAGAAAGCTACAGAGGGTAGTGTGGAGAAGCATAGGGCCAGATTTTTGGCCCATGGCTTTTCACAGGTAGAGGGGATAAACTATGATGAGACCTTTGCTCCTGTTGCAAGGTACTCATCAATCATATCTATTTTGGCACTATCAACACAGATGGGTTGGAAGATCCATCATATGGATGTGAAGGCTACCTTGCTTAATGGCATGATTGAGGAAGAGGTGTACATAGAGTAGTCTAAAGGTTTTGAAACCTTGGACTGTGAGTCACATGTGTGCCGACTCAAGAGAGTGTTGTATGAGCTGAAGCAAGCACCCCGTTCTTGGTACACCAGGATAGATAGCTACTTCACTAGGTTGGGCTTCTCGAAGAGTGAAACAAATGCGAACCTGTATCACATAGTGGTGGAAGGTAAGATTTTTATCGTTGTACTTTATGTAGATGATCTCATACTGATAGGTGATGAGAAGCTCATCAAATCTTCCAAGGAGGAACTTACAAGAGAGTTTGAGATGAAGGAAATGGGGCTCATGCATTACTTTCTTGGCATGGAGGTATGGCAGGGAGATGGGGAGTTGTTTGTTTCTCAAGGCAAGTATGCTAATGAGATACTAAGAATATTCCACATGGAGAGCAATAAACCCATGGAGACTCCTCTAGTTGGTAACTAGAGGAAGGAGGATGCTACTTCAAGAGAAGTAGTGGAAGCTAATGTTCACAAGCAGCTAGTGGGTTCACTCATGTACTTGGTGAACACACGATTAGATATGTGTTATGCAGTTAATCAGCTTAGTCAAGTGATGGTTAGGCATACCAAGCTATATTGGAATGCGGAAAAGAATGTATTAAGATACCTCATAGGCACTACTCAGTTTGGGTTGTGGTACATATGGACAGAGGGAGTGAAGCTTCAAGGCTTCACCGATGCAGATTGGATGGGGGGTCAATTTGATAGGAAGAGCACATCAAGGGAGATCTTTAGTATTGGGTTAGCTGCAGTTTCCTGATATAGCAGGAAATAGAGATCAGTTGCACTCAGTTCGGTAGAGGTAGAGTACATGGATGCAAGTCAAGCAGCATGTGAGGCTATCTAGATGAGGACGATCCTAGTTGGTTTGTTTGGTCAGCAGATGGATCCGACATTGATTTATTGTGATAATCAAAGTTGTATCAAACTCTCTGAAAATCTAGTTTTTCATGATCCGTCCAAGCATATAGATATCCAGTATCATCATCTAAGAGATTGTTATTGAAGAAAATCATGTTGTTAGATTACATTCCCTCGAAGGAGCAAGATGCTTACATCTTGACAAAGGCATTGCCAAGATGTAAATTCAAGTTTCACGGAGATAGGATCAGGGTAGTGGATAATCCCTTTCTTGTTGAGAAGGAGTGTTGAGAAATGGCAACAAGAAATTCCAGTTTAATTTGTCCTTGAATTAAACTATGAATTAAAATAGAATTCTTTTCTCATAGAAATTTGAAAATAATTAATTAAGTTTAATTAACTTAATTAATTTAGGAAATTTGAATTGGAAGTCTTTTAGAAGACATGTATATTTTCTCCCTAACTTATAAGAGTTAAGGATGAGTTATGAATGAGTTGTAATTATTTAACTCACTTAATTGAGTTAAGCCCAGTTAAATTAGTTCCAATCAGTTTCAAGAACTAATAGTCAGTAAACAGTCAGTTGGGACACTAGTAACCTAATTAGTGTTACTCTAGTTAACTGAAGATTCCACCATCAGAAACTCATGCATGTTGATTCTGAGAAAGACCCATTTGAGACTAGAGTGCAAAGAAAGTGTACTATTTGTTTTACATTATTCTGAGTTGCACTGATAGTGCATGCATTCAGGAACTGATCCTTGAGGGATTGCGCTATTTTTAGAGGCTTTATTTCCCTTTAAATACAAGCTATCCTTCATAGGAATTACACATTGGAATAGAGACTTGGAGAGCTTGTGAATTGGCTAAAATTTGGCCTTGAGCTTGCTTATGAGTTGGAGATTGAATTTGTTGAGTGTTGGGATTGTTCTAGAGACAACAAGCATTGTAATTTCATCTTGATTTTCCAAATTAATACAAAACAAATAGTGGGGTTTTGAGTTTTGGATTTCCTCGGATATTTATTATGTTATGTGCCTTTGATTCTATTCCTCTATTTATTATTATTTACTTGATTTTTATGGGCTTCTGCTGTAAAGAATAGAAATAGATTCTTGTCTCTTGTTTTAGTAGATTACATGAGCCTGTGAATCTATAGGTTTTTCTAATGGCTTTTATCTAGTTTTGACATTGTTTTTGGTTCAAGTGTTTGATGGAGTTCCTATATATTGTTGCATCTTCTTTTGAGATTGGTAGTTATTTTCCCTAGGAGTTTGTGTTATGCAAGTGATTGATGCCATGAAATTTTTTATGAGTTTTCATCTTCATGAGTGTCCATCATGTATTTTCAGTGCCAACCTACACTTCCTTCCCACCTATAATTTTACAATTATATGTATGGTTGGTTGTACATTTATGGCTTGTTGCCTCAAAATCTAGTAGGGCTTATGAGTGGAGCTCAAAAGATAAAAGGTAGACCAAGCAGAAAGATGACCTTCAACGGGTTGAGACTAGAGTATACCTTGGAAGGAAACTACAATTTCATGGCATGGAAGGATGCATGGAGGTGGTATTGGATGACAATTGATTACTAGAATACATTAAGACAAATGTTGCAAAACCATGGGCATATGATGCACAAAACCTAGCCCAATGGAGCAAAGTTGTAGCCAAGGCGAGGAGAATAATATTGAAGGGAATACATGATCACATTGTCTCAAATATCCATGGGAAATAAAATCCATTCGCAATGTGGAAAGCATTGACAGAATTGTTCAAGGATAAAAGATACCACATGAAACTAGTGCTCAAGGATAAACTTTGAAATATCAAGATGTAGAAGAAGGAAATTATCGCGCAGTATCTGAGCATTATTACCCAAGTTCGTGATGAACTTGGCGGGGTTGGTGTTAATGTTGCAGAAGATGACTTAGTAAGCCTAGCTCTTCTAGGCCTTCCCAAAATTTGGGATAGCTACCAAGATTCGGTGAACGGGAGGGAGAAATTACCCAATTTGGAATTCTTATGGTATGATTTGGTACAAGAGGAGATAAGAAAGAATAACAAATATGGAGAAACATCCACAAAAGTAGAAGAGGACTTTTCTCTACTTGGCAAAGGATTGAAAGCCAAGGGAAAGAAGTCCCAAGGTGAGGTTGAATCCATCCAAGGAGGAAAGAAAAAATACTTGTCCAAAATAAAATGCTTCAATTGTCATGAATTCAAGCACTATGCCATGAAGTGTCCACACAAAACGTCTAACAAGAAGGAGCCTGCAGGAGGAGTAGCAGGTGAAGCCTTGGCTTCATAGTTCAAGATTGACTTCAGTCTTATCTCATGCATGACCAATGTTATCACCTAGATTGACCTCAAGCTGAAGGGAGGCAATGCCAGGGTAACCACAAACCAAGCTTAGCCAAGTAGCTAACCCTACTAGGCAAAGAGAGCGCTCTCTCCTTATGGATCTCAGTTAATGTGACTGGATCAATTAAAGTATTTTAGGCTTGGTATATTAGCCTGAGAGTTTTTATTGGATTTTGTAGAGGTTTTACTGGATCAGGAGGAGTTGGGCAGTTTAGGTCTGGGAAATTAGGTCAGAAATGTATGGTGTTTTGTGGGGCAAGGTAGGCATAGGCTTTAGCACTTTAGGGCTTGATGAGGTGAGATGTTTAAGACTGGTGAGAAGATAAGAAGGGCATGTGACAAACATGGATCCTTCTTAAACAATAGAAAACATATAAATATGAATATTTACCCAGAGCAGAGCAGTGTTGTGATGGATTATTCATATCAACTTAAAAACATTCACTAAGAAGAAATGGGATGATTAATGAAACATACAAAACATTCTAACATATGATCACAAAATAAGAAATTGTACTAAAACTCCATACCACATGGATCCCATAAAAAAAGTTGCAATTCTTATTAGTCTCTTGCCAATTTTCTTACAAAGATGTACAATCAAGGTCTGAGCATCCAACTGAGTCCAACCCTTTACAATGAGAAAGAAGAAGAAGATATAGACATGATTTCAACCTCCTCCCATCCTCAGGGGTCAAATCCCTAAGATGAGGAGATAATCTAACTAATACTGAACAAGAAATAGGAATATAGGCATCATCAACAACTTGCCTCTAAAAGTGAAAAACTAATTCATTTGAGCTCAAACTAACTTCTAAAGCAGTGAATCTACCCTCTATCACTATTTATATATCATAATTACATGCCAAGTCATAATTTATAATGGTAAATCATCCACCATGAGAGAGAATCCATGATTACAATAAAAAACAGAAGAATAGCAACCCTGAGCAAAAACTATCAAAAGTGCAACGCCACTGGTAAAAAGCGCAACGCCACTTTCAGGTCCCTTTTGGAGAACATCCACATTGAGCCCATGATAGCTCCTTGGAAAGTTATTCAAGTATAATTCCTAAAAAACCTATAATTTCTACATTTAGAGCTCATTTGACCCTTCCAAACTTGATTCTCCCAAGATTGCTTCTGTGTGTCCAAAAAGTGGCAAAAAGGTCATTTTTAGGGTGTTTTTGGACCTTTTGGTGGATCAGTTCTGCCCCAAAAACTTTGAAACTTGCTAGGTTGCATGTCCTCATCACTCTGAATCCAAAAATGCAAACCATTTCTTCAATGGGAAGCCCCTAAGAAAATCGTAGCGCCGGTGGCGCTGCGCTTATAGGCAGTGTTCCTGTGTATTGAAATCCAAAATTTGCAAATGACAAAATTTGCTCAAAAATTGCCCAAAATTGGTAAGAAGCACCATCATCATGTGCATTGATTAGCCAAGGAAGCTTCAGCCAGCATCCTAATTCTATCCTTTTATTTTGTGTGGTTTTCTCTGTTGCCTTGCTCTAGCTCTATCTGTTGAGGTGTCACTGCTTGTGTTTTCCTCCTCCTCATAGTCTCAGTCTTCTTGGTCCATGTTTGCATGGCTGAGGTGTATGAAGGGAATAATTGAAAATTTTTTTAGGAATGAGGGGATGGGAGATGAAATTGTGACTAGGAACGGAATGGAGGAGTAGGAAATGAGAGGTTCGGCTTGTTTGCTTGAGAATTTGCTCTTGGGGAAGAGGGACAAAGGGAATGGGAATGATATGGAATAGGGGTAAAGGGGAAAAGGGACAAGGTGATAGGGGAATATGGATATGTGAATTTAGAGCTATAGGGATAGGTGATAGGATGAACAATGAATATTTAGGGTTTAAGCATCAATAGAGAGATTTTAGGGTTTCATATTAAACAGGGAAAACGATGCTTATAGATTGGATTTGCAAACCAAAACTAAAGTGACGGATGGCCATTTACTTGTAATGATGGAAGGAGAGAGAAATTTAGATTTTCCTTGAGAGTCTGATGGTTTTTAAGCTCTCTTTCCCAAAGCGCAATGCCACTGCCAAAAGCGCAGTGCCACCTTGCCAAGAGCACAACGCCACCGTGCCAAAATCACAGTGCCACTTCAAGTCCACTTTTGACTGCCTTCCTGATGTTCAAATTGGGTGTGGGATAGCTCGTTAGAAATCATGTCGAGTATAATTTCCAGAACATCTTGAATTTTTCAATTTGGAGCTCATTTTCCCTGTCAAAAGCCCAATCTCCCAAGACTGATCAAAATGTGCAGAATGAGGCTTCCAAAATGGAGAGTGATGTTTCAGTCAACTTTTGAAGGTCTTCCTCAACTCCAAATTGAGCTCATGATAACTCAATGGAAATATCTATGTGTCTAGTTATCATTTGACTCATCAATAAAGTCATTTGTTCACTCTAGCTAGGAGAAATCGTGATTTTCCCAAAGTCACTCTAGAAGTGCAACAACTCTCCTGAGGAAAATGATCTTTTGGGCATTTCCCCCAAACCATGAGACCTATGTAAAAACGGAAGGAGTTGTTTCTTCTTGAGTCTATTATGGAAAAAATCCTCTCTCACTTTTGTCAAACTCATCTTTCCTTGCTCAAAAAAATCATTTGAATAAAACCTATCCTGATGTGTGGAACAGGGGATTTGTAGAAATGAAGGGAAATGAAGGGGATGAGGGGCTTATAATTTCTTGATAAAAGTTTGGGAAGTAGGGAGAGATGTTAGGAAGTATGGGAAAGTATAATTTCAAGGATTGAGTGAGTGGAAGGGGTCCAAAAGGGAAAAACATAGCCCTGGCCTAGAAAAGTGTCAAATTGTAGCAAAAGGCGAGGACATTTCCCCCTTGCGGGGGTTGGCATTGGTTTGCAATAAGGTTTTGTTGCTACTGAGCAAGGAAAGGATTATTCAAGACACCAGTGGTCCTGCCAGTATCCTTTTTAGAAATGAAATCTGTGCACTCCTGAGGACGCGGGAAACTATAGGTCATGTGGTCTTTCTCATAGATTTTGCAAGGGAATCTAGCGTGTTTATTCTTTCCATCGTCAGAGGGCACAGTAGCCTTTTGCTTTGGGTTTTGCTGCTTTGTTGACTTCTCTTCAGAAGGAGTGGTCCTTTTCTTATTCTTCTTGTTCTTACCTCTGAGTTTTTGTGTAGACTGCACAAAGTTTATTGCGGTGGTAGGAAGAGCGGTCGATTTGGTAGAGGGGTCTAGAAGTCATTCCACCAGTTTTCGGTGACGTTAGAATCGACATATATAACAAATTTTTCTCCTTCTAATGAATATTTAATGCAAAATCTATTTTAGCCATTGCATTAAACTAAAACTTTCCTTCTTGCATACATGATCCTCCAGAAGCACACACCATAATTAATGGAAGAGATTCCGCAATAGTGCGCTCAATCAGATGGGTTATTTTCTCACCTACTATAGAGCTCATACTACCTCCCATGAACTGAAAATCCATAACTCTGAGTGCGATAGTAAGACCATTTAATTGACCTATGTCTATTTGAATAGCATCAGTTAAACTTGTCTCTATTTGATAAAAGTGATATGATCCTTATAAGATTCATCTAGAATTAAGATATCAGAACGAGAAGGTTCATTCCCATATAAAATTGAAGAACAATCTAGAGTCACATGTTATCATCATGGATGCGCTAGTGTTGATGATCAATTGGAAGTTAATCTATTTGAATATTCATTTGCAATAATACCACATTCTTTACAAACACTTTGATTCTCTCTCAAGATGTGATATTTAGAGTTGTGTCATTACCGCATTTGAGCCCATAAAGTTTTTGATTTTTAGCATAATCAATACTTTCTTTTGTTTTTTCTCTGTCCATTAGCATCCTTACTATCTTTTTCGACGAATGTTAGTAATTAGTTATTTTTAAGCTGTCTTCGAACCACTCCTTTATGATGTATGAGTTTCTTCCATATAAAGTGAAGAATTTTACTTTTTACTATCTATTTTGTATGAAGAGATTTCGTTTAAGTATAAATACAATGATGAAATTATTAATCAACAATGGAATGAATCATCAAGAAATCATCTCCATTCATTATTAATTAGGAATTTGAAGTATTGATCTAGGATTATGATAAAATACTTTATTCTATTACAAAGAAAGATTCTCTCCTATATTGCGATGGAAAGGAATTTTCATTTAAAACACAACATCTTTTTGGCTAGAAGGGATTTGAACCCTTGATCTGGGCAATGTGATCATTGAGTTGTTTTACAGCAGCCCTAGAGGTCACGCTGATAATCCCATCGGCATGCGCTTCGGCTTGCTGAGTAGTGGGAGAATTAGAGTTTCAAGGGGCATTGGGGATGACATCATATAAAGTGCCAGACTACGAATATATCAGATCTAAGTGTTGGGCATGAAAAATGGATTGGTCTTCTGTGATTGCACCACCTAAGGCAACATCTTTAGTGATTTGGGGGAGTAGAGACTTGCAAAACCAATCCACTAAGACATTGTTTGGGAGGGGAGATTTGACTAACCTACACCTACATCTCCATTCATGTATATGATCAGAGATGTGGGTGGCAGTATCCTAACATAATGAAGTGAGGAGTTCCCTCCTAGTTTCATAGTGGATGGGTAGCTAGAAGTGCTTTAAGAATTCCATCGCTAGAGCGCCAAAGGTATTGATCAACATGCATGGTAACTCTATATACCACTTGGCTACGTTGCCAGTAAGAGTGTAGGGAAAAAGACGTAACTGGATACTATCATCCACCATGGAGTTAGAAACACACCATAGATGATAGGTGGTGATGTATGTACCTGGATCCTCCCCTTGTTTCCCTTTGAACTTAGGGATGTTTGTCAGTATTTTATGTGGGATTGGCGACCATAGTAAGTTATAATAAATGGGGTCATTTGTAAGTTTGTACAAGTCAAGGATATCAAGCATTGCCAAGAAAGGTAGAGTGTTCGATGCCCCCGAATTAGACCAAGGTGATGACATATGACTTGAGGATCCTTGCAGTCCTCCCATAGTATTGTTCCCAATATTATACACAGGTTGCGTGGTATAGTAGGTTTCTTGGGGTATGGTATCATATTGTGGCTTTCCACAGGGATTTTTAGGTTGGGCGATAGAAGTGCCCCCAAGATAAACAGTGCCCCCTTGACGCATTTGAGGTTGTGAGTAGGGTGCCCCCATGGATTGATTGGGACCTCCTTGAGGATTCCTGCTCGCCACAGAACTAACCATAATTCCTTGACTAGCATAAGGAGTGTTCATGTCAATCAGAGACTGACCATGCATGCCTGAAAATGGAGGGGGAACTGTTACGCTCCCGGTCGGTATATGCATATTGGGAGTGCCCCCAAATACTTGAATTTGGGGGATAGAACTATACAATGGATGCCAACCATATTATTTGTTGAAGGGACCCACGCTAACTATGCTATATTGAGTGTTATAAGGAGCACTATATGTAGCACTTGTCAAAGGTACAAGGTTTGACACTAAAGGGGTGGAACCCAGAATAGATTGGGTTCTACTCGTGGAGGGTGTCATGATAGGGGTTGAACTTGGGACAAATGGGATAGCAAGGTTCGCCATCAAAGGTGTGGTATTGACTATCGACTGGGGAAATGGTGGGGGACCAAAAGTGTCCAAAAAGTCCCATGACCCATTAGCCATTGACGGGATGGGTGGAAATGTTCCTACTGAAGACAAAGGAGGTATTGATGCAACGGGAACCAAGTGTGGGCCCAATGGATTCATGATCGGAGGATTGTATGAGGAAGAAATCCTTCAGTAAAGAAATCCTCCGGTAAGCTCGAATCGTTGGATGTCCAAACTGATTATGTGTGAGATCTCGGCCATTGATTTCTCGAAGATGGCGAATCTGGTTCACTGGAGCTCAGCGGATCCTCCACAGTGAGTGGGGGAAGACCTAACAACTATCTAGATTGATGACGAGGGCCGGATGTACCCATGATGGCCGATAATTTTTATCAATAAATTATACAATGATGTTTATTAAAGTCTCAATGATAACACTTTGGCACCTAAAAAATAAAAAATACACTAAGTAAATAAATCAACAAGCAGAGGGAAATGACCCTATCTAATAAGCACTGATCACTGAAGATGAAACCTAGTATCACAATGAATAACACAGAGAGTTGGCAAAATGTATAGTTACGGTTACTCTAGAGCTTTTCCCGAACCTCAGATTGAGGGGCCAAGTACTCTCATGAAGATGATCACCCTCCCAAAATATGAAGATTAAGTAGGTTCATCTGTGTTAGGTAGTAGGGCAGCCTTCCCCAGTCACCTCGTGTTAGTCCCTAAAAGTATGGCCACTAAGGATACCTCAGATCATAGACACTACGGGGGGGGGGACATAGTCACAGATGGTACACTGTGTGGGTAGGATACCTGAGTCCTTGACTCAGCTACGATATCCTTGAAGGGATCCCCGATACACAAAATACCCAAAGGAGATGTAAGAAAAGGTGGGATACCTTCACTTACAGTCTGATGTTGTCTCGTATTTAGCTCTGCGTTTACTGGAGTGGTCCTAGTAGTATGAGTGCAGAAGGATTTCTCTCTTTAATGACACTAGTTTTGGTGTATGATCTTGGGCAGTTTACTCACACTGCCTAACCCAAGATCCTAGCCTAAATGAATGTGTCTTTACTCTAGAAAGAGTTGCTAATTGATTTTATTAGGTAGATTTTAAGTGTACTTCGTTAGAGTCTTCGGTAGGGGTGTTGATGTATGAGATTTTATGGGACTCTGACTCAAATCATGCAAAAACAATGCTTGTAAATTTTCAATTTTGATGAATAAGTTGCTTCTACAAAAGGAGAGTCATTCATACATCAATATGTATACAATGCATCCTAGTTAGTAAAACACTAGCATAACCGATAGAACTTTTCAATGCTCACTAACAACTACTGAAACCAAATAATGCAGATCTAACAAACTAAGCAGAAAACAATTAAAAAAAAAAAAAGATTTTTTCTTTTATGAAAATAAAAACTTTAAGAAGAAAAGTTATTTACTTAAAAAAAAAATTGTTTAGGACACATATCAATCAAAGAAACATAGCTAGAGATCCCTTATCAATCCAAAAGCAAGTTTCCCAATACTTTGAGGTCACAGACATAGTTGTTTATCAAAAAAGGGTGACTAACGCTCTATGCTAGAGGCCACAGAGAGTTACTCGTTACACTAACACTCTAGTTGTGAAGCCACAATACTTTATAAAGATTTGTTTATACTGGTAACTAGCTTTAGTGAGGAAAAACACTTCAAAAAAGGGTTGTGGGGATCATATCCAAGGCTGAGCAATGAAAGAAGAGTGTTGAAACGTCCTGAGTGGTCAGAAAAGGAATGAAGAAGTACAAGAAGGTCTGGAGGAAGGAGAGATCTAGGAACTTTATGGGAAAACCAGGAACTAAAGTGTATCCCCAGTAGAGTCACCAATTATGCTATAGGGATTAATGCATGGTGTATGGAAGATGAAGGAACCCTCAAGGGTCTTCCTGGGACCCTTGGTAGACTGTAAGATTATCTGCATTTGTCACAAAGATACATGCATGTCCATGTTCAACAACTAATTATCAAAGCAAGAAGGATTCATTACCTCGAGCCTTTGTGTGGAGTTGCTGGAGAGCGCAATGCAGCTAGGCGGAAGTCCCCTGAGCCAGCTCCAGTTCAAGTCCTACACATAGAAAATATAAGCATAATCACAATATAAAACCTTGATAATCAATGCATAAACATACAAAAGACATCTAGTTTCACATAACTAAGCCACTCATGTTAAAAGACATTAAATAAACATATAATGAATTATAGTACCAACATCACAGAGTGGGCAGTACAACTACAGTTCTATATTAATGTCGAAAGAGTAATTACAACCATAGGTTGCATCAGCCTTCCCTTACCCCTCTAGCTCCTCTCTCTCTCTCTCCCTTCTTACCAACTTATTATGCTTAATTCTGAGACTCTGCCTGACAATCAGTAAGCTATCCTTTCAAATGATCTAACCCTTTCACAATAACCCTAGCTCTGCTTATGTAGCATGTGAGGTTAGGGTTGCCAAGTTTCTCCGTGAGTTTCTTTAGGTAAAAGCAATGATGTTGCCATTATTTTGAGCTCTTTCCCATTTGCATATTCCATCAGGATTAGTAATCCCCCAAATAGGTCGAAATTTGATGTTTCCTTGTTTTTCTGAGTTGATTTAGGAGAGAATATAGGGATATTTCTTAGTTAATCCACTCCTTTGACCCTTAGAAACTCATTAGGGTTTACTAACATTATTCCCAAGGTAACAAGTAGAGTTACTTAGGTCACTAACGCACCCTTAGGCTTGTTGAGAAGCTTTATAAAGTAGGTTGCTAGTGTATAGGAAACGTTAGCTTGGAAACAAGGCTTTTGAACATGGTCATTGCTTCAGTCATCATGTCTTTTCCCTTTGAGCTGATGAGGAGGTCATTTTCATGTATAACAGTATCCCTTGAGAGGGAGCTTGAGCTACATGCGGAGGAGGAACTTTTAGTTCCTAAGTTTGAGGAGCCTCAAATTGATGTGTAGCAGCCACATGCAGAGCTTCTAGGATTGGAGACATCCACTAAGGTAGAGTCTTCCAGAGAGGGAAGAAAGCACACTAGAGAGGCTGACAGATTGTTGGATGATACACGGGAGAATGTGGGAGCACCCTATTACACAACATTTTTTCAATGTCCCTATACTCCCCATTCCTTGATCCTGGAGGACCTCTATAGTGAACCCCGCATGCTTTGCCTTCATGAAGAAACTCCCATTATGTCCCTCTTCATGAGTAGATCATTTCTCTTTTGCACCATTTTCCATGAAACTTTTGTTTTTCCCAGTTTACAAGGCCGATGCTAATGACCTTTGTCTCCCCCGCGCCGATGTGCAGAGATTAGCATTGTTCCCCGCATTGATCGGTGTGACTGAGTTGTGTTCTAATCATGCAGATCTTGTTATGGAAAGTTTCTTAATTTAGAGTCGAAGCTTCTAGCTCTAGAAGCTTCGTAATGGAAGTCTAGTAAATGGTTTGGCCGGATGGGGTTGACGATGATAGTTTGGGCTCCTTTCCCCTATAATGATGGAACTACCTCAAGGGATAAGTCCTTCTCTCATGAGAAGAGGATCCATCTCCCATCCATTTTCCTATATAAACCTCCCTTCTTCCCAAGCACAAGCTAGTTAGAGTGTTGGCTGAGTGTAAGTATACTATTTTGATTTGACAAGCAAGCTATTACTAGTTGTAGCCATCTAGTTGTGTGAGAGAGAAGTGTGTTTGGTTTGGAGTGAAGTCTAAAGGGAAGGGCCTTTAAACTATTGTTGTTTGAAGCCATCATGGAATGCTAGCAGAAGTGTGTGGGAACCCAGTCTTATCGTAGGAATACTGCGACGTCAAGACGAATGGTTATAATCTCTCTTTGATATTAATATATGCAACTATCGATTGATTTCCTACATGTTTTGTAATATTATACATTCGTGTCTTGATGCTTCTTAACTCTTTAAGTAGGTTGAATTGGAATTTGTCTATTATTATGTTTGTGTGTTGTTTTTGTTTATTTGTTTCAAGAGCTTGAAGAAGGAAGCGAGAGATTGTTGGAGCAAGAAAGTGAGGACATCATCAAGCAAGATAAGCGACCAAGAGGTAGGCTCTCTTGATTGATTCTAACTTAAGGAAATCTTCCATAGAATGTATCTATTGTGGCTAGACCCATTATCGGGCTAGAGGAATTCATTCGTGTCCGCACTTATAATTTTACTTCACCACAAATTGGCGACTCCACTAGGGAGATCCCATCTTTTGTTTGTTTTGGATTTCATGATTTCGTGAGAACTTTGCTAGTTTCACATTTTCCCCTTGGTTATGTTTCTTTTCTCTTGTTTACTGGCGTAAGTCTAAAATTCATAATAGCAGATTTGGTCCTTGCATTAATTTTTTTTTCCTTGGTTCCCTCTGACAGTGAATTTAATTGACTGACAGTCGTGCTGACTAGTGCGAATTGCGGAGGATTAGTCGCACCGACTAGCCTCTGGCACTTGTTGCTAGTTAGGTAGTTGTGTCAATCCCTGTAAGTGAAGATTAGGGCAAGACCCCAATCTTGGCCAATGTGTTCTAATCTTGTGTTTTGACCTTGTGAGCCCTTTTGACTATCTTCTCCCTGATTAGGAAGCTACTTTTCATTTGGTTTTGCTTGCTTGTTGGCTTGTCATCTTGTTGTTTGATTGATTGAGTCATTGAATGGCTAGCAACAATAGGACATCCAGCTAGTCGTCCATTCAACAGCTTATGGACTCATCAAGTACGGTTGTGGGAGTGTTTGCTCCTTGCATTTTCTTTTGGTCCCTCTTACAACTTTGACCTCTTTTTGCACAAGTTTGAAAAAATTTTGTTTACTTGTTTGAACACCTTTTTCTAGCATAGATTACATTGTCGGTCTTGTGTTTGGTAAAGTCGGTGTTTCGTCGATCTTAATGAACTTATCTTTTCATGTTTGCATCTACTTGAAGAGCTCATAGTCTCGAAAATTTCTTCATTGAAAGGTTGGATGCGAAAAGTTTGTTTCGCTGTTTCATGAGAAAATATGAAATTCTAGCTTGTTGCATCATTATGATTTGCATCTTTTAAAAACTAGAATTGCATCATCATTTGAAAAAGGAAGAGAAATTTTTTTTTTTCATTTCGAAAGGACTGATAGATAAGTGCTTGTCAGGAAATTAGGAATTGGAATGCATTTTTCATTAGTTTATTTTTTGAAAAAGAGAAGTAGTGAAAGATCATTTCATTTTCGGTTTCTTGATTGTTTGCATTTGACTAAGAAGTTTCTACCCTCTCTAGTGTAGACATTCATCGAATTGAAAGGGTCTTGTCCCATTTAGTTGGATTTTAGGTTTTTTCGAGTAACATCGCTAAGACCTGAAAACTGAAACTTAACTAAAGATCAACTCTAAAATGAATTCAATTAACCTAAGGCATATTTTACATTAACGATCATATCTAGAAGGTCTAGGCTAGAGATGTGTTCTAGCGTCTGTAAACCTAACAGTTGTCATTAGCTTCTCAATTAGACAATGCTAGCACGGATTTGTGCTCCCCACACCGTCGAGTATATAACGGGGGACCCCACAAGGCTACAATCCTTTTATCATTAGGAAGTCAAGTTGGCCGCCTTGCGAGCATGATACACCGAACACAACATTTAGGTAGATTTCCTTCTCGTACTTCTTGGTTCAGCGGGAGGTATTCTGCAGTTCACGGTTGCATGGTAATCATGTTTACCTAGATAATCTAGAGTAGTCATTTGATCTTTTTGACTCATTAAACTTAAAAGATCATTTGAGCACTTGTCCTTTCAAGTTAGTTTCCAATCGAAAGTGATAAAGCCATCTTTGTTTCTTTCTCGAATCTTTAAAAATGAAATAACATCAATATTTTATGCATCTTAATAATTGATTGCCCACAATCCAAAACATCATGTTAGTCTTTTTTGACCAAATCATGAGCTCCCTTAAAAGGACATTTTCAAAGACTTGAAGTTACTTGTTTTGTCGACTAAGACAAGATCATCGTGGTTGAACCATCTAGTTCACCAAATTCCTCTTCCTCTCCTCCATCTAAAAGATTGTCTGAGGATCCATTTCCTGAGTTATCAGAGTCATTTGAGGACCAAAATGTTGAACTCGCAATTATTTTGAGTTTAACCATTGTCATCTCATCCTTCGCCTACATTCGATTCAGGGTCATTTGCTGATCTTGGCCCGAAATCTCCGGATAATCCCATTCAAACTCCAAAGAACTCATCGAACACTGATGGTAAGCTTGGACTAGTTATCTATCCTTCGAACCCCTTGTTTTACATTGTTGAGATATCATCACAGCGTCCTTATAGTCCATAGGACCAACAGGGTGTTCCTTTGGAACTATCCCCCAGTACATGTTTGTCCATTTGTTTTTGTTTGTTTTAAGACATGGAACCCAAAGGTGATGCTCCAGTCACTTCTCTGGATGAGTCTGGAGTTTCTACTCCACACGCCGTTGAGGGGGAAGAATTGCAATTGCAATTTCCTCCCAAGGGTTTCCCTTATTCGGAAGGTACTCCCGCCAGTTTTCCACCTAGCTATGTGTCTTTGGACACTTAGTTTCAGGCACACCTAGTGCTTCATCACTCTACTATAATTATGTTTGGGCATGAGGTGTCAGGCCTGCCTTAGGTCCTTTTGTCATGAACATGATTTCCCAACCAGTTGTTACTTCAGTCCCGATGCAACCCACTGTCCCAAACACTCAAGTATCATCGATCCTGGTTACGTGCCAGTCACAACCGGCAGTTTCAAAGATTGTTTCTGTTAGTTCTTATATCCCGTTAGTCAGTGGCCAGATAGTGCCACTGCCTGGGGGACAAAACCTGAATGTCCTTATGGTGTCAGGTGCCACTAATGTGAGCGACTTACAAGCTTACATGCTTGGTCTAAACTAGCCCTCTTCTGGTATTATTTAAAACCCTTCTAACCCTACTGGATCAAGCAATGTCTAGTACCAACAGGTTCAGGATCCCAGTGGTTCGTCTGGATCGAGTAATGTTCAGTATCAGCAGCCCTATGGGGCTCAAGTCCAATACCAAAATCCTTACATTCCATATGGTTCTCAATGATTATCTAATCAATCTTACATCCTCCAACTTGGGCAGTACATCCAGCCTGGCTATGGCCAAATTCAGTTAGGTAATTGCTCGGGCACTGTTCAAGTACCCTTGCAATAGCAAGGACAACCTTTGCACCAACAAGGGCAGCCTTTGTTACTGCAAGGGCAACTTTTGCTGCAGCAAGGTCTTTCCACACAACATCAAGGGCAGATTATCCCACAACAAGGTCACCTGCAACAATCGCAAGGTTAGTCCTTTCAACAGTTGTAGCAGGCTACACAATAATAGATGCAATATGCTCTACATAACTCTCAACCCATACCCTTGCAAGGCTAACCTCTACAGCCCTAGGGACAAATTTTGCAACCGCAAGGTTAGTCCTTACAACATCAAAACCAACCTAGGCAGCAGCAACCCTTGTATACATATCAACAAGGTAAACCCTTACAAGGGCCGAGTCAAGGTCAAATCCTGGAAACAGGTGCAGAATCCTCTTATCCATGGTCAACAGGTTCAAAATCTTGTCGGCCAAGGGCACTAGGTAAAAAACCCCTACATTCAAGGGAAAAAAGTGTATCAATCTTATGCCCAAGGACTGCGGGTCCAGAACCCTCTTGTTCAGGGACGACAGGCCCAACAACCCTATGTTCCAGGGTAACAGGTCCCATACCCATATGTCCAAGGTCAACAGGCTTAACATCCTTTTCACCCATACATTACCTATCAACAAACTGTGCATGGATAGTTTCAAGGTATTCAAGGTCTGAATCCTCCCTATGGTCAAGGTAATCTGCAATGGGGGCATCCTCAGATGCCATATGGCCAAAATCCCCCACTATGGGGTCAAAATCCTTACTAGTAGGGATGGGCTACTCCTTATGGGCCTACCTATTGACCTCCCATGCATTTTAACACTTAATTACCTTTCTTGGCTACACTCCGATTGCCCGATGTATCGTTTCTTACAAATGATCTGATTCTTCGTTCATCGTACTGGCCTCTAGTGTTGTCCAAGATACCAATTGATTACCCAAAGTTCAATGGAAAAGCTAAAGAATATCCTCAAGCCCATGTGATGACATATCACCTCTGGTGCTCGTCGAACTCATACGTGGACGATTCCATTCATCTTCTTCTTTTCCAATGAACCCTCATGGGCGCCGTAATGAAATGGTACATCGAGCTACCTCTAACTACTTTCCATGAATTCAATTAGTTATCCATGGCTTTCCTCATGCATTTTTAGTTTCTAGTTCGTTATGAAACTGGAACCTATTTTCTCACATCGCTTAAGAAAGACACTGCAACGCACATCTCTGATCATATCCATGAATGGAGACGTAGATGTTTCTTGATCAAGTTTGAGATAGCTGATCAGTTGCTCACTAAATGGTTTACCAAATCATTCGTAGCCCCAGTTGCTCGTGATATAATTATGGGTGGATGTGTCACTGAAGATCAAGCCATTGCCTGTGCCTAGTACTTGGATCTAGTTTACTCTCAGTCTGGTACCTTATACAAGTTGTTACCCAATGCTCCGCAACCATCCTCCAATCCCATGAAATCAAAGTCACTAGCTATTCCTCCCGTTGATGGAGTTAGCGGTTTAGTATCCCAGAACCTTGCTAAAACTTCTTCCAAACATAAGTCAGTCTTGAATGCTGCTCCTAATAGCTCATCTCAAAATCCACCAGGACCTCATAAAACCTCATAGGTCCATGCTGCCCAGTCTATCGCAGTGGACAAATCCTCGAAAGGGAAAAAGAAAGGCAAAGGAAAAGCTAAAGCCGATGCCTCGAAACAAGGTCCTCCCAAACTGTCTGCTGGTGAGTCTTCGCAACAGAAACCTAAGTATCCCTACTTCATTTGTGAGGAGGATCACTTTTCTAAGGATTGTCCATGACGATTCAAAGTTAGTCGCCTGCTCAAAGGGACCCCTATTGTCCTTAAAGAGCCATTTCTGTCTCAATAGAATTAGATGGTAGACCAACCCCAATCTACTTCCTCTGGATCTCAAGTGTTCATGATGAGTACGCCCATTAATGTGGCTACCCGACCGTAAGATTATCAAACTCCAGCTTCAGAAGCTGGGAAAGAAAAAGAAGCTGCAACTTCTTCTTCTACCCCGAGTTTTGGTCCTCTACAAATCAAGTTCCCTAACCTTGATTCTTCTACATGGCTGCCCTCTCAAGGTGTGTTGCGGAAATCCTTGTATAATCCTAACACCCAAGCCACTCAGCACTACAATATTGTTGAGGATTTGGCTCAGGCTCCGTCAGCCATGTTGGCTCTAGAGGTACTCCAAAGCTACCCATCACAGCAGAAATCTTTTTTGTTGGCTATCAGGGGCATTGATCCCACAGATTCTAATTTGATCTGTTTTGATATGGAGAAGCATGTTCCGTGGCTCCCTCATCAGATTCCCTTTCTTATTCATGTAATAATTAACGAGAAGACCATCCATTGCACTATCATAGCTGAAGGTGCTTCCACCTGCATCATGTCAACTGCATGTTGGAAGGCTATTGGTTCCCTTGCACTGAACCAGTCTCCGAAAACTTTGGAAGCTTTCGATGGGCATGATTTGTGACCCTTCGGTGTCTTACCTAACCTTGCCATCACGTTGGAAGGAAAAATAATTCAAGTCGAGGTAGATATTGTTGACGCCAATCTCAATTATAATCTTCTTCTTAGCCAAAGTTGGACTCATGCCATGCATGTCGTGGCCTCCTCTTTGTTTCGTGTGATCCATTTTCCCCATAAAGGGAAGATTGTCACCATCGATCAGCTATCTTTCTTTGCTTCTTTCTCCTCAGATGGCAACGTTCCGTACGTCAAGCACTTTGGTGCTCCCTATGACAGTGTGGGGACAGGTCTCTTTAAAGATTCTGCCTTAATGGGAATTTTTCCACTCCCACCTCCTCATGTTGCCTCTGTCGACATGGTCTTAGTCAAATCTGATCCTTGGGTCATACCTGCACCAGATCTTGTTGATGCTTGGGGCAAGGTCATGCCACTTAGTCCCGCAGAAGTCAATGACGTGGAAATTTTTTCGGCTTTGAACTCTGCATCCTCTGATTCTCATATGTCGAAGACCTCTCTCGATATTTACTCTCAGTCCCCTTGGCTTGGCACTTTGGAATCATCTGATCCCTTACTTGAGACCTTCCTTGCCGATGAAGGTATCATGGAAGTCATGTCTCTCAAGGAACCACCATGGAGCAATACCCATCATCGCTCCTCGTTCTTGCCTCGCTTGATTGTCATGTCTACCACTTTAGAAGAGTCCTCTTCTCCATTTTCGCCATCGATTGTTACTCATGAATTATGGTCGGACGGAAATTTGGGTAATATTTTACCCAAACGATGCTTATTGACATTTCTATCAAACCTAGTGTCGTTGAACATGTTCATATTGGGGTATCTTGTTCTCTGGATGAGATCAAGACATATACTCATCTATTTTAGGAATTCTGTAATGTGTTTGCATGGTCTTATGAAGAAATGCTTGGCATCGATCCTAGCATTGTGGTGCAAGAAATACCAACATATCTGCATGTGAAGCCTGTTCGCCAATGGCTTCGCCCGGTGCACCCCAGGAAGGCCACTGCTATTAAGGGTGAATTCGAAAATCTTCTCAAAGCTGGGTTCATCTATTCCATCCCCCTTACATACTGGGTGTCCAATATTGTCCCAGTGACTAGAAAACAAGGCACGATCTGCGTTTGCGTGGATTATCGAGATCTTAATCCTGTCTGTCCTAAAGACAACTATCCTACTCCCTTCATTGATCAAATCATTGATAGATGTGCAGGGAGCAAGATCTTTTCCTTTATGGATGATTTCTCTGGTAATAACCAGATCAATATCACACCACCAAGAGAAGATAGCCTTTATCTTCCCATGGGGTACGTTCGCATACCAAAAGCTCCTATTCGGCCTCAAAAATTTTGGAGCCACGTCTCAATGGGAAATGTCCTATGCATTTCATGATTTTCACAACATTGTCCAGCCTTACTTGGGTGACCTTCCTCCCCATTCGCGTAAGCATCGAGATCACTAGACCATCTTCGACAGATTTTTCTACGCTGCAGACACTATAACATTTAGTTAAATCCACACAAATGTGTTTTCTACGTGGGATCAGGACGAATCCTCAGCTTCATCATTTCCAAAGACGAGATTCACCCGGATCCGCTAAAAGTCGAGGCCATTGTAAATTTACCCCCTCCATCTTTATTGCACCAACTCCAGAGCCTGCAAGGAAAGGCTAATTTTCTCTGTCATTTTATACCTAACTATGTTGGCATAGCTACAGGATTTACCTAGTTGCTCAAACAAGGAACACCCTTTGCATGGAACGAGGTGGCCCAAAAATCTTTTGATGATCTTAAGATCATCCTCATAAATGCTCCTCTATTGCATCCACCAGACTATTATCGAGATTACTTCCTTTACCTAGTCGCAACCCCTAGCACCATCGTTATGGTGTTGGTTCAAGATGGCGACGAAGGCGGAAAACATGTGATCTACTACCTTAATCGGAATCTCCTCGACACTGAAACACGTTATGCACATGTCGAGAAGTTGGCTTTGGTTGTTGTTCAGGTTATTCAATGTTTTTGACACTATATTATTTTACGTATGACTACAGTGATTTATGAACGCAACCCTATGACCTATATCTTGACTCGTCAATGGCTAGGGGGAAAGTATTCTAAATGGATCGTTAGCCTGCAAGAATTCGATTTCATCTTCACTACAACCAAATCTAAGAAGTAACTTGTTTTTGCTGAATTGATTTGTTCCCTTCCCTCCAAATCTTTCCCTGCTGGTGCGGATGAAAAACTTCTAGATGAGACCCTTTTCCTGATTAGCACCCTTGATCCATGGTATGGTGATCTCATTATGTATCTCCAAACCTCCACGTTCCGATCCGCGTTGACCAAGGATGATCATCGAAGGATTCAACATCATTCCCAACCCTACCATATTATTCGCGATACTTTATACCGTGTCAGCGTTGATTATGTTCTTCGCAGATGCCTCACGATCGAGGACGCTGAAAGAGCTTTCAATGATTTCCACTCTAGGCCATGTGGTGGTCATATGTTTGCTTACGCTACGACTCAGAAATCCTTCGCATTGGTTATTTATGGCCGTCTATATTCAAATACTGCATTCTTTCCATCTGCAAGTGTCACGAATGCCAAATTGACCAACGCAAGATGCGCGCCCCACCCGCTCACCTACATTCCGTCATTACCATTGGTCTCTTTGCCAAATGGGGCATCGATTATATGACAACCCTTGTTCAGTGAGGGGGCATGGCTATATTATCGTCATTGTGGATTATTTCACCAATTGGGCCAAAGCGATGCCTACATATTCTGCAAATGGTGAGACGACAACTCAATTCCTTTCTAACCATGTTATTTCCAGGTTCGGTGTACCCCAAGCCATTGTCACGGACCATGGCTCCCATTAAGAGATTACATGATGGCAGAACTGACATCTTCATTGGGCTTGAGCCATGATGGCTCAACCCCATATTACCCTCAGGCCAGCAGCCAAGTTGAAGCCGTGAATAAGGTTTTGGTCACCGTGCTTCAGCATACTATTGGGATGCGCAAGTCAAATTGGCATCTCATGCTTTTTTCAGCTCTGTGGGTATACCGAACTTCAACCAAAGACGCAACTGGTTTCACACCATTCTAGCTAGTCTATGGTTTGGAAGCAACATTTTCTATCGAATTTGAAATTCCTTCGCTCAATTTAGTTGTTGAACTCCTCCTTGAAACATCACCTCAAGAGGAATGCCTCTTATATTTAGAGCAACTGGATGAGACTCGTTGTCTCACTGCCTTGGTCATCGAAGCACAAAATAAATGGGTCAAGTCCCATTTCTATCAGTTAGCCTCCCCTCGCGCTTTCTCTGAGGGTGATTTGGTCCTGCTATACGACCAACCTAACGATAAGCTAGGGGTAGGCAAGTTTGACCTATGTGGCATGGGCCTTATATTGTAAAACATGTTTTGCAGAAAGGGGCCTATGAGCTTATTGATTATGAAGGAAATCCTCTCGATAAGCCCCGAAATGGGATTTACCTCAAAAAGTACTATGCTTATGTTATCTTGCATGGTTACTTATGTACATTAGTGTGTGATTCATTTTTGTATAGTGTGGTTTTGTGTGATATTTTTCAAACAACTTTCCTATTTACTATGCTTTTCTTGCTTTGCAGATGTCTGCAGCTCCTCACGTTGGTTTCGCCGATGGTGCTTGCCGAAGTAAAAGGAACCTATCATCTGTGACATGGGCTATCTACAACCCTAACGGTGAGTTGATTAACCTTCAAGGCATCTGCCTAGGTCGTACAACCAACAACATTTTTGAATACAGTGCGGTCATCAAACTGTTATCAGAAGCCATTACCTTGGGCATCAGGGAATTAGTTGTCACCCTAGATTCACAGCTTGTCGTCCTTCAACTCAATAGGCAATATTTCGTCAGGAATCCTCAAATATTATGAATTTATCTTCGTATCTGTCTATTGGAAAGACATTTTGATTATATTACATATCATCATATTCCTAGATGCATGAATACATTAACAAGTGCATTAGCTAATTACGTGTTGGATAGACATTTACGAAACAAGTGAAAGATAAGACAAACCATTTGTACCATAATAGATAGGAAAATACAACATATGTGTGTGTGTGTGTGTGAATTTTTGATACATCATAACCCAAAAAATAATATGTGTGTCTATAATAACATCGACGGCTCACAAGCCTCATACATCCCTGGCACGCAAGCCTCAAAAAATATGTAAGTACTG
This sequence comes from Pinus taeda, assembly GCA_000404065.3. Lineage (NCBI taxonomy): Eukaryota > Viridiplantae > Streptophyta > Pinopsida > Pinales > Pinaceae > Pinus > Pinus taeda. The sequence goes on along the minus strand of APFE030868072.1, from coordinate 350,105 downwards.
GACCTAGGAACTACTCAGCATGGTGGTCATGATAGCAGGAGATAACTCATGTGACACGACTCAGTAGTCATTGGATCTAATCTAAGACTCCCACTGTGTGCCTCTGGTACCACCGAGGCATGTATCCTATCCGAGCACACTCTGGGATACCATGGGTCAACCCTTAGAGGTTCCTTGCGATCTCCTCCTCGTTATCACTCCCTTCCTGATAAGGGGCGATAACATTAATAGGACGGGGGATGCTCCTGGCTATCAGGGACATCTCGGCTAGCCGCTCTGGTCCAACATCTACATAAACAAAAGAAATGTTATAAGCATGCATATACCAAAAATAATAAAAAAACATCAAAATCAAAAATTTTGATTGATCCCTTCGTCATCAAAGTCCTCTCCATCTGGAAAGGGCATATCTGGGTCTCCATGAAAATCAGTGTTGTTGTATAGATATCCCTCCATGACGATCTTATGTCATCGTAGCCATGAGAAGAATGTTGGTTGGTATGACATATGTTGACCCTCAGTGATCCTGAGCATCAAACAACTAGCCATCTGCGGATCGCGTGGCACAAGAGGATCAACCTTAGTCAACTGATATTGGAACAGTGGTACTCGTTCTAGGAAAAAGGTCACAAGTACTGATCCAAAGCCATATTGCTTTAGATTCCCCACCTTGGCCTTGGAAAACTGGCGCTTGATGTTCATATTCATGGCCTCTGCCCAGTTGAAGATTGTAGGAGATGTGCAGTCAATAGCATAAAGGAATTTCATCTTGTTAGTCTCATGTTCTACCTAGGACCCCAACACTCTGTTGATAGTCAACAAAACCACCCTTAATGTCAAATCCTGCACAATGGAAATCTCTATCTTCCTACTCTCAGAGTTCAGGGCCTCAGGACAATGTTCAGTAAGCAGGGAAGATATGCTTGCCATATTCGAATGTGACCCATGCAAGTTCACTGGCTCACCTCTACGAGATAGTCTAGTGATGAAGTAGATATTTGAATTTGTCAACTCTAGCTCCTGGTCCCCAATGACAAAAATCTCACGATTGATGTCCCAAAGGATTATCAAGTATCGAAGCAGCTTGGGTTGGGCCCGCATCCCTAGTGTAAGGAATAATTTGAGGATCCCGCAGCCCTCAAAGCCTCCAGGCAATTTGGATCATTCAATACCTGGGTGTCAACATCTTCGTGTTCTCTTTCCTTCTAATCCACCATTTTCGGCAATTTCTCTCCTGCAAAAGCCATTTATTTGAGTCGATCATCAATTTTGGCACATAAAATTCAAGTTTTAATGGTGAGTTTTTGAGGAAAGATGATTTTTCCCTATCCACGGTGTCGATGTGCCTGTTTTAGAAACAGTCGCATCTGTCAATTTTTCCCTATCCACGATGTCAGTGTGCCTATTTTAGAAACAGTCGCATCGGTCGGCACGAATGGTTATGCAAATAACCCTTTGCCGGCATGATCCTGTGCCCAGAAATCGCGCCGACCGAGGGTGAAAAAAATTCTCAAAAAACCTCCCTAAAAATCCTAAAAAATGGCTAAAAACAGAAATGAATGCCATGAAAATGGATCTTAGGGCTTTGGCTCTCACCTAGAACTGATGGCTCGTCGATTTACCTCTCAGATCTCCCGTAATTTGCTCTAGAAAAACTAGGGCAAAAGTGGGTAAAGTATTCAATGCAAAGGTAAAATGGTAAATGGTAAAAATATATTTACTTTTCCCCTTTTTATTCATTTTTTCATGAAAATATTAGGTTTTGTAAATATTTTTGACCTATTTTCCCTCAAGGACTCAATAATACACTTTGCCTTGCTTGTGTAGTGATAGGTGATGGATTTTCGACAATGGCGATGAGTCACATTTCAACTCTTTTCTCGACTTGTTAAACTCATATGAAAATATTACCGAGTATTTTTCCCTTTTTGACTCATTAAAGAGAATAAAAATGGGGGATTCGCTTTCAGCTCTTTTCTGACCCTTTAAAAGCAAAAAGATGGTCAATCCCTTGTCATTTCAAACTCGTTAATGGATGTGAAACGTCGTGCACCTAGTATAAGTTTACCCCTTTTTGGGGCTAGGAGGCACTATTTACGGAAAAGGTACTCCTTGACTGAAATGGTCAAGCAGATCTCTCAAGTATTTTTTTCTACCTTTTCAAGCTTGAGAGACACAAATGTACGAAAAGGGACCATGTGGAGTTTTCTTTTATGTGTCTTTTTCAAACTCTCTAAATGTGAAAAAGATACCGAGTTACACCTTTGTCAGACTCGTTAAACTATTAAACGACATCAGATTCGCACCATGATGAACACAAGCTTCTTCTTCTTAGGGCTCGTTAAACTTACCAGGTCAGATTTGTCCGAAGGATGAACTTACAGTGAAAGCATATGCTATCCCCTTCAAGCTTACGATTAAAAAATAATTGGGGTACTCACCAGAAATGGTGGGGGAAAATTTGGAAATCTATCGAGTCGTGTCAGCAGCTTACTCTTGAACATGATACTCTTTGCTTCGTGTTGGGTTGGGACATCCTCCTTAGTATCATTGACCTTCCTGGGTTTGGGCCATTCATTTTTGCCTTCCATTTGATCTCTACGATGTCATCATGACCACCGATCCTATGGATCCAAAAGCTGCCAAACTTCCAATTGTGTCGTCGATATGTTCAAGAGTTTTCCTTCTGCAGTTACACTTACTTCTATTTCTCTATATCATCAAAAAATCATTTTTCACCCTCTCGTCTCGCTTTGATGATGTGGTATTCCTTATGGCCCTCCTTTGACACGGTCGCTTTCTGTTGACATCAACTCATTATCCAGGAAGTTGACCGAGAGACTCCCTTCCAGTACCTTAGAGCTTGCATGCCTCAATGGAAATTTCTTCACACTCAACGACAAGTTCACGTCATTGGATTTCGATCAAGTTATTTCACGGGTGTTCGACTTCAGTTCTTGTATTCACATTCTGTGAATTGTTCTAATAGTATCCTGAGGTCCATTGTCATTATTGGTGGTTTCTCTCACACTTGTTAACAATTTACTTCATTGACTGGTAATCAAGTGATTTTCCAGCATGTTTGACGTCAACACATCTATTCACATGATAGGATCACATCTATTCACATGCTAGGATATGTACTTTAATCGGGTCACATTGGGGCGCAAGACCCTGGACTCAGATCACAAAGACTCCAGGTTGTAAAGTGATGTGACATGGCTATGATGATATTCATGTCTCTTTCAGATGGTTGGTCGTGACTAGACCATGAGTTATCATATGTGATCCTTCTCATTACTGGATGGTTGCTACCATACCTTGGTTTCATTATGATCCTCTTTGACGGATGGATGCACCCATACCTAGATCCATTTACATGATCATTCTCTGGTTGGCTGCGTCCATGCCATGATTCATGTATCATTTGATAGAGATCTCAGTTTATATATTGTACTTTCTTGCAGGTTTTCTGATGGCAGACCGGTTCCACACATTGATTTATAAATCATTTCATCCCTCACTCTAACTCGACCTTCACGCTTTAGAGGGCATCTGTTACAAAAAAAAATTTCACTGTCCCTATACTCCTCGTTCCTTGATCCTGGAGGACCTCTACAGTGAACCCCACATGCTTTTCCTTCATGAAGAAACTCCCATTATGTCCCTCTTCATGAGAAGATCATTTCCCCTTTGCACCATTTTCCCTGAAAATTTTGTTTTTCCCAGTTTACAAGGCCGATGCTAATGATATTTGTCTCCTTCATGCTAATGTGTAGAGATTAGCACTGTTCCCCATGCCGATTGGTGTGACTGAGCTGTGTTCCAGTCGTGCTAGTCTTGTTATGGTGAGTTTTTTTAAATTAGAGTCGAAGCTTCCATCTCTAGAAGCTTCGTAACAGAAGCCTAGTAAATGGTTTGGCCGGATGGGGTCGAGGATGACAGTTTCGGCTCCTTTCCCCTATAATGATGGAACTACCTCAAGGGATAAGTCCTTCTCCCATGAGAAGAGGATTCATCTCCCATCCATATTTCCTATATAAACCTCCCTTCTTCCCAAGCACAAACTAGTTAGAGTGTTGGCTAAGTGTGAGTATATTATTTTGATTTGACAAGCAAGCTATAACTAGTGATAGCCATCTAGTTATGTGAGGGAGAAGTGTGTTTGGTTTGGAGTGAAGTCTAAAGGGAAGAGCCTTTAAACTATTGTTCTTTGAAGCCATCATGGAATGATAGCAGAAGTGTGTGGGAACCCGATCTTATTAGAGGAAGACTGCGACTTCAAGACGAATGGTTGTAATCTCTCTTTGATATTAATATATGCAACTATCGATTGATTTCCTACATGTTTTGTAACATTACATATTCATGTCTTGATGCTTCTTGACTCATTAAGTAGGTTGAATTGCAATTTGTCTATTATTATGTTTGTGTGTTGTTGTTATTTGCTTGTTTCAGGAGCTTGAGGAAGGAAGCGAGAGATTGTTGGAGCGAGCAAGTGAGGACGTCATGAAGCAAGATAAGCGACCAAGAAGTAGGCCCTCTTGATTGATTCTAACCTAAGGAAATATTCCATAGAATGTATTTGTTGTGGCTAAATCCATTATCAGGCTAGAGGAATTCGTTCATGTCCGCACTTATAATTTTATTTCACCACACAACCTCTTCTCAGTGCAGACAGAGGAGGTCACCAGAGAGGTACACTGGATACATGACACTTATGGTTGCATGTGCTATGACAGAGCCATCTTCCTTTCAGGAAGCAGTGCAATAGCCAATTTGGGTTGATGCAATGGTGGAGGAGTATGACTCCATAGTTCGAAACAGTGTTTGGGATGTGGCCTCTAGACCGGAGGACAAGTCAGTTATGAGCTCCTGTTGGCTTTGCAAGGTAAAGAAAGCTACAGAGGGTAGTGTGGAGAAGCATAGGGCCAGATTTTTGGCCCATGGCTTTTCACAGGTAGAGGGGATAAACTATGATGAGACCTTTGCTCCTGTTGCAAGGTACTCATCAATCAAATCTATTTTGGAACTATCAGCACAGATGGGTTGGAAGATCCATCATATGGATGTGAAGGCTACCTTGCTTAATGGCATGATTGAGGAAGAGGTGTACATAGAGTAGTCTAAAGGTTTTGAAACCTTGGACTGTGAGTCACATGTGTGCCGACTCAAGAGAGTGTTGTATGGGCTGAAGCAAGCACCCCGTTCTTGGTACACCAGGATAGATAGCTACTTCACTAGGTTGGGCTTCTCGAAGAGTGAAACAAATGCGAACCTGTATCACATAGTGGTGGAAGGTAAGATTTTTATCGTTGTACTTTATGTAGATGATCTCATACTGATAGGTGATGAGAAGCTCATCAAATCTTCCAAGGAGGACCTTACAAGAGAGTTTGAGATGAAGGAAATGGGGCTCATGCATTACTTTCTTGGCATGGAGGTATGGCAGGGAGATGGGGAGTTGTTTGTTTCTCCAGGCAAGTATGCTAATGAGATACTAAGAATATTCCACATGGAGAGCAATAAACCCATGGAGACTCCTCTAGTTGGTAACTGGAGGAAGGAGGATGCTACTTCAAGAGAAGTAGTGGAAGCTAATGTTTACAGGCAGCTTGTGGTTTCACTCATGTACTTGGTGAACACACGATTAGATATGTGTTATGCAGTTAATCAGCTTAGTCAAGTGATGGTTAGGCATATCAAGCTATATTGGAATGCGGAAAAGAATGTATTAAGATACCTCATAGGCACTACTTAGTTTGGGTTGTGGTACAGACGGACAGAGGGAGTGAAGCTTCAAGGCTTCACCGATGCAGATTGGATGGGGAGTCAATTTGATAGGAAGAGCACATCAAGGGAGATCTTTAGTATTGGGTTAGCTGCAGTTTCCTGATATACCAGGAAATAGAGATCAGTTGCACTCAGTTCGGTATAGGTAGAGTACATGGATGCAAGTCAAGCAGCATGTGAGGCTATCTAGATGAGGACGATCCTAGTTGGTTTGTTTGGTCAGCAGATGGATCCGACATTGATTTATTGTGATAATCAAAGTTGTATCAAACTCTATGAAAATCTAGTTTTTCATGATCCGTCCAAGCATATAGATATCCAGTATCATCATCTAAGATATTGTTATTGAGGCAAATCATGTTGTTAGATTACATTCCCTCGGAGGAGAAAGATGCTTACATCTTGACAAAGGCATTGCCAAGATGTAAATTCAAGTTTCACGGAGATAGGATCAGGGTAGTGGATAATCCCTTTCTTGTTGAGAAGGAGTGTTGAGAAATGGCAACAAGAAATTCCAGTTTAATTTGTCCTTGAATTAAACTATGAACTAAAATAGAATTCTTTACTCATAGAAATTTGAAAATAATTAATTAAGTTTAATTAACTTAATTAATTTAGGAAATTCGAATTGGAAGTCTTTTAGAAGACATGTATATTTTCTCCCTAACTTATAAGAGTTAAGGATGAGTTATGAATGAGTTGTAATTATTTAACTCAGTTAATTGAGTTAAGTCCAGTTAAATTAGTTCCAATCAGTTTCAAGAACTAATAGTCAATAAACAGTCAGTTGGGACACTAGTAACCTAATTAGTGTTACTCTAGTTAACTGAAGATTCCACCATCAGAAACTCATGCATGTTGATTCTGAGAAAGACCCATTTGAGACTAGAGTGCAAAGAAAGTGTACTATTTGTTTTACATTATTCTGAGTTGCACTGATAGTGCATGCATTCAGGAACTGATCCTTGAGGGATTGCGCTATTTTTAGAGGCTTTATTTCCCTTTAAATACAAGCTATCCTTCATAGGAATTACACATTGGAATAGAGACTTGGAGAGCTTGTGAATTGCCTAATATTTGGCCTTGAGCTTGCTTATGAGTTGGAGATTGAATTTGTTGAGTGTTGGGATTGTTCTAGAGAGAACAAGCATTGTAATTTCATCTTGATTTTCCAGATTAATACAAAACAAATAGTGGGGTTTTGAGTTTTGGATTTCCTCGGATATTTATTATGTTATGTGCATTTGATTATATTCCTCTATTGATTATTATTTACTTGATGTTTATGGGCTTCTGCTGTAAAGAATAAAAATAGATTCTTGTCTCTTGTTTTAGTAGATTACATGAGCCTGTGAATCTATAGGTTTTTCTAATGGCTTTTATCTAGTTTTGACATTGTTTTTGGTTCAAGTGTTTGATGGAGTTCCTATATATTGTTGCATCTTCTTTTGAGATTGGTAGTTATTTTCCCTAGGAGTTTGTGTTATGCAAGTGATTGATGCCATGAATTTTTTTTATGAGTTTTCATCTTCATGAGTGTCCATCATGTATGTGCTAACCCACACTTCCTTCCCACCTATAATTTTACAATTATATGTATGGTTGGTTGTACATTTATGGCTTGTTGCCTCAAAATCTAGTAGGCCTTATGAGTGGAGCTCACAAGATAAAAGGTAGACCAAGCAGAAAGATGACCTTCAACGGGTTGAGACTAGAGTATACCTTGGAAGGAAACTACAATTTCATGGCATGGAAGGATGCATGGAGGTGGTATTGGATGACAATTGATTACTAGAATACATCAAGACAAATGTTGCAAAACCATGGGCATATGATGCACAAAACCTAGCCCAATGGAGCAAAGTTGTAGCCAAGGCGAGGAGAATAATATTGAAGGGAATACATGATCACATTGTCTCAAATATCCATGGGAAATAAAATCCATTCGCAATGTGGAAATCATTGACAGAATTGTTCAAGAATAAAAGATACCACATGAAACTAGTGCTCAAGGATAAACTTTGAAATATCAAGATGTAGAAGAAGGACATTATCCCGCAGTATCTGAGCATTATTACCCAAGTTCGTGATGAAATTGGCGGGGTTGGTGTTAATGTTGCAGAAGATGACTTAGTAAGCTTAGCTCTTTTAGGCCTTCCCAAAATTTGGGATAGCTACCAAGATTTGATGAACGGGAGGGAGAAATTACCCAATTGGGAATTCTTATGGTATGATTTGGTACAAGAGGAGATAAGGCAGAATAACAAATATGGAGAAACATCCACAAAAGTAGAAGAGGACTTTTCTCTACTTGGCAAAGGATTGAAAGCCAAGGGAAAGAAGTCCCAAGGTGAGGTTGAATCCATCCAAGGAGGAAAGAAAAAATACTTGTCCGAAATAAAATGCTTCAATTGTCATGAATTCAAGCACTATGCCATGAAGTGTCCACACAAAACGTCGAACAAGAAGGAGCCTACAGGAGGAGTAGTAGGTGAAGCCTTGGCTTCATAGTTCAAGATTTACTTCACTCTTATCTCATGCATGACCAATGTTATCACCTAGATTGACCTCAAGCTGAAGGGAGGCAATGCCAGGGTAACCACAAAACAAGCTTAGCCAAGTAGCTAACCCTACTAGGCAAAGAGAGCGCTCTCTCCTTATGGATCTCAGTTAATGTGACTGGATCAATTAAAGGATTTTAGGCTTGGTATAGTAGCCTAAGAGTTTTGATTGGATTTTGTAGAGGTTTTACTGGATCAGGAGGAGTTGGGCAGTTTAGGTCTGGGAAATTAGGTCAGAAATGTATGGTGTTCTATGGGGCAAGGTAGGCATAGGCTTTAGCACTTTAGGGCTTGATGAGGTGAGATGTTTAAGACTGGTGAGAAGATAAGAAGGGCATGTGACAATCATGGATCCTTCTTAAACAATAGAAAACATATAAATATGAATATTTACCCAGAGCAGAGCAGTGTTGTGATGGATTATTCATATCAACTTCAAAACATTCACTAAGAAGCAATGGAATGATTAATGAAACATACAAAACATTCTAACATATGATCACAAAATAAGAAATTGTACTAAAACTCCATACCACATGGATCCCATTAAAAAAGTTGCAATTCTTATTAGTCTCTTGCCAATTTTCTTACAAACATGTACAATCAAGGTCTGAGCATCCAACTGAGTCCAACCCTTTACAATGAGAAAGAAGAAGAAGATATAGACATGATTTCAACCTCCTCCCATCCTCAGGGGTCAAATCCCTAAGATGAGGAGATAATCTAACTAATACTGAACAAGAAATAGGAATATAGGCATCATCAACAACTTGCCTCTAAAAGTGAAAAACTAACTCATTTGAGCTCAAACTAACTTCTAAAGCAGTGAATCTACCCTCTATCACTATTTATCTATCATAATTACATGCCAAGTCATAATTTACAATGGTATATCATCCACCATGAGATAGAATCCATGATTACAATAAAAAACGGAAGAATAGCAACCCTGAGCAAAAACTGTCAAAAGTGCAACACCACTAGTAAAAAGCGCAACGCCACTTTCAGGTCCCTTTTGGAGAACATCCACATTGAGCCCATGATAGCTCCTTGGAAATTTATTCAAGTATAATTCCTAAAAAACCTATAATTTCTTCATTTAGAGCTCATTTGACCCTTCCAAACTTGATTCTCCCAAGACTGCTTCTGTGTGTCCAAAAAGTGGCAAAAAGGTCATTTTTAGGGTGTTTTTTGACCTTTTGGTGGATCAGTTCTACCCCAAAAACTTTGAAACTTGCTAGGTTGCATGTCCTCATCACTCTGAATCCAAAAATGCAAACCATTTCTTCAATGGGAAGCCCCTAAGAAAATCGCAGCGTCAGTGGCGCTGCGCTTATAGGCAGTGTTCCTGTGTATTGAAATCCAAAATTTGCAAATGACAAAATTTGCTCAAAAATTGCCCAAAATTGGTAAGAAGCACCATCATCATGTGCAATGATTAGCCAAGGAAGCTTCAGCTAGCATCGTAATTCTATCCTTCTATTTTGTGTGGTTTTCTCTGTTTCCTGGCTCTAGCTCTATCTGTTGAGGTGTCACTGCTTGTGTTTTCCTCCTCCTCATAGTCTCAGTCTTCTTGGTCCATGTTTGCAAGGCTGAGGTGTATGAAGGGAATAATTGAAAATTTTTTTAGGAATGAGGGGATGGGAGATGAAATTGTGACTAGGAAAGGAATGGAGGAGTAGGAAATGAGAGGTTCGGCTTGTTTGCTTGAGAATTTGCTCTTTGGGAAGAGGGACAAAGGGAATGGGAATGATATGGAATAGGGGTAAAGGGAAAAAGGGACAAGGTGATAGGGGAATATGGATATGTGAATTTAGAGCTATAGGGATAGGTGATAGGATGAACAATGAAGATTTAGGGTTTAAGCATCATTAGAGAGATTTTAGGGTTTCATATTAAACAGGGAAAACGATGCTTATAGATTGGATTTGCAAACCAAAACTAAAGTGACGGGTGGCCATTTACTTGTAATGATGGAAGGAGATAGAAATTTAGATTTTCCTTGAGAGTCTGATGGTTTTTAAGCTCTCTTTCCCAAAGCGCAATGCCACTGCCAAAAGCGCAGTGCCACCTTGCTAAGAGCACAATGCCACCGTGCCAAAAGCATAGTGCCACTTCAAGTCCACTTTTGACTGCCTTCCTAATGTTCAAATTGGGTGTGGGTTAGCTCGTTAGAAATCATGTCGAGTATAATTTCCAGAACATCTTGAATTTTTCCATTTGGAGCTCATTTTCCCTGTCAAAAGCCCAATCTCCCAAGACTGGTCAAAATGTGCAGAATGAGGCTTCCAAAATGCAGAGTGATGTTTCAGTCAACTTTTGAAGGTCTTCCTCAACTCCAAATTGAGCTCATGATCGCTCAATGGAAATATCTATGTGTCTAGTTATCATTTGACTCATCAAGAAAGTCATTTGTTCACCCTAGCTAGGAGAAATCGTGATTTTCCAAAAGTCACTCTAGAAGTGCAACAACTCTCCTGAGGCAAATGATCTTTTGGGCATTTCTCCCAAACCATGAGACCTATGTAAAAACGGAAGGAGTTATTTCTTCTTGAGTCTATTATGGAAAAAATCCTCTCTCACTTTTGTCAAACTCATCTTTCCTTGCTCAGAAAAATCATTTGAATAAAACCTATCCTGATGTGTGGAACAGGGGATTTGTAGAAATGAAGGGAAATGAAGGGGATGAGGGGCTTATAATTTCTTGATAAAAGTTTGGGAAGTAGGGAGATATGTTAGGAAGTAGGGGAAAGTATAATTTCAAGGATTGAGTGAGTGGAAGGGGTCCAAAAGGGAAAAACATAGCCCTGACCTAGAAAAGTGTCAAATTGTAGCAAAAGGCTAGGGTTTGTGGGAAAATGATGAATTTGAGGGATATCAATGATGGGAAGTGTTTAATAAGGTACTTTAAGGGTAGGGGAAGGTGTATGAGCATCAGGATACATGTTTTGTTGATGATTTGGCCGTCCAAGGAAAATTACCTTCAAAACCCTAGGAGAGGGAAATGAGCCTTACCTAAGTACAATTGAAGCACGAACAAGGTGTAAAATGATCCATTGGAACCTGAAATGATGATGAAAAATATTTGAATGATGGTACACTCAGCCAAATGGTGGTGTGGACCAATACTTGGAAAATTTAGGAAGGAGAGAAAACAATCCTAGACCTAATACCCAGTGACCAAATTTTTACTTGAAGACTCATTGAAATGAAAAAATTTGAATTTGACACCCTAAGACCACTTTGTAAGAGCATGTTTGATCGCTGGTGGAAGGCTACAAAGATTGACTCTCAAATTGGCTCCATTGGGGATGGTAGCTCCTTGGAGGTGCCAAGAACACCGTAGACCAAGTAGCCTTATCCATTGGGCATGGAGTAAAAAAAAAACTCAATCTAAAATACATGACTGAATATTGATGACTCAAAGACACAAACTGACTCGAAACTTACTTGAAATTGACTAAAAAATGACTCAAGACTTACTTAGTTGAAACAAGTACTTACAAAACTTATTAATGGCAGCAGACCATCAAGATTTGAGGGCTTCAAATACTGATGACAACCACCTGCCTACTGAAGAAATAGGTACAATCATGTGAAGTGAACCTTCCAATATAACCAATCCAGCAGATGGTTGCTCACTAAATTCTTCTCTCACTTTCGTCAAGCAGGCAGAACAATATACATGTAGGCAAATCACAATAACAACTGAAACCAAGGCTTATGCTAATGAACCAGACAACATTCATCTTCTCTAATGCTTGCAAAAGAATGCCGAAGGGACCTTGAAAATCCTGAAGCACTAGCTTGTCTTGAGATCTAGCAGCAAAAATACAAGTACTCCCTTCATTTTGATCTGAAAGAATAGTTGGTCGTTGATTGATAGGAAGGCATAGAGAAGTATAAGCTTTTGCTATCTGAGTGTTGGTTGTATATTCCTCGAGCATGAGAAATTCCGACTCAAATTCTGGCATACTATCTCTCTCAGGCTCATACTCCTCAATTTCATAGTCTAAGTCATTCTTAGACATAAAACATTCTTCAAGATTATCAAACATGACAGCCCTATCATCTTCATGAAAGAAAACAATATCTGTTTGTTGATCTATAAATATAATTTCAAGACTGTCCTCATTTTCAAAAGTGGAAGAAGCTTCACTAACACCTTCTTGACGATGTGAACACTACAAACCTGCATTGGCTTGGGCTATAACATGACCTTTCAGTAGTTGATCTATCTCATCTTCAGATGGAGGAGATAGTACCTTTTGCTTTATTTTGCTAAAACAATAATTGCCTTCTTGAAATAACAATTCAAAACATGAAATATGAGAAGAAAAATCTAAATGATAGTCCTCAATTCCTTGGTCTTCTCAAATTTGAATACATTGTTGATCATCTTCATATGACATGGCAACAATATTGTCATGTTTCTTATCACACTCATCATTCATACGAGGGAAAACTTCAGATAGTTCTTGAAACTAAAAACTAACATTTTATCATTTACCACTGAGTTATCCAAAGAAGAATTTTCACTTACTTGAACATAGATCTCATCTTGTTTTTCATAAAAGCACTGGATTACCTCCTCATCAAGGCTTTGTTCTAATGAAATGAGAACACTTGGATCAATAACTTTGTCTTATTCATTCCAAATGATCTCAACAACGGAGCTCTCTTTCATGGGATTCAAAACAAGGTACTCTTCATCATCACGATCTGAATCTAGATCTGAAATAGCCAACTTGACTTTATCACAATATGAAATTGAAACTTGATTTCTCCACATACTGTCTTCTGCTATGAGCAGATATGTAGTAAGACCTTGTCCTCCATCATTTTCAGTTGTACTAATATCTTGAAACTGCTGCAAATTTTCCTGAGCATTTTGATAAGTATCCTCTAAGCTCTCTTTATGCTGTTGAAATGGATTTTCATACAGGGCTTCCATGATCTCATAGTCCATGAAGTCGTCATCTTCTTAAACTTTCTCAAGATTTTCAATAAAACTATAAACATGTTTACAACAGTTCTGAACTAATATTAAGGATGGACAAGATTTTTTATAACTTTCAAAGAACATGGTATGAAAATCCTTTAAACAGTAAATACAAGCAGGCAGAGAACTTTCATACCAAGATCAGGCTTCACCTTCCAGAGTGGCCATGAATATCTTCATTAAGCAGTCTTCAGGAAAATCAACCTTCAACTTGCGAGTATGCATGTGAAATCTAACCAGGTGTAAAGCAGCATCATTTCTATCATCATCTTTAAACATAGGCAAATTCCTTTGCCAATCTAGCTTACGAATTTTATTTGGGAAACCTGGAATGTGATCTCGGCTCATGGGAGCATACCTTTGAGCCAGCGAATCCATTTTGATAACAATGAATTCACCAAGAAATTCTTCAGGCTACTGGGTCTTGAAGAGTGGATTTGCCATTAAAATTTTGAACCTTGGGATTTTTTGACACTGGAGTCACCAAGTGAATGATTTCAACCTTCGCATGCATCTAACTACTGTTCACCATCAGCAATCAGATCTGAACTTTGATGATAGGACTCTCTCCTTATGGATCTTAGTCAAGGTGATTGGATCAGGTAAAGGATTTTAGGCTAGGTATAGTAGCTCGAAATTTTTGATTGGATTTAGTAAAGGTTTTGCTAGATCAGGAGGAGTTGGGCAGTTTAGGTCTGAGAAATTAGGTCAGAAATGTAGGGTGTTCTATGGGGCAAGGTAGGCATAGGCTTTAGCACTTTATGGCTTGATGAGGTGAGATGTTTAAGACTAGTGATAAGCTAAGAAGGGCATGTGACAATCATGGATCCTTCTTAAACAGTAGAAAACATATAAATGTGAATATTTACCAGAAGCAGAGTAGTGTTGTGATGGACTTTGCCTATCAACTTGAAAACATTCACTAAGAAGCAATGGAATGATTAATGAAATATACAAAAAATTCTAACATATGATCACAAAGGAAGAAACTGTACTAAAACTCCATACCACATGGATCCCATAAAAATAGTTGCAATTCTTATTAGTCTCCTGCCAAACTGCTTACAAAGATGTATAATCAAGGTCTGAGCATCCAACTGAGTCCAACCCTTTAAAATGAGAAATAAGAAGAATATATAGACATGATCTCAAAATTATCCCATCCTTAAGGGTTTAATCCCTAAGATGAGGAGCTAATCTAATTAATACTAAACAAGAAACAAGAATATAGGCATCATCAACAACTTGCCTCTAAAAGTGAAAAACTGATTCATTTGAGCTCAAATTAACTTCTAAAGCAATCAATCTACCCTCTATCACTATTTATATATCATAATTACATGCCAAGTCATCATTTACAATGGTAAATCATCCACCATGAGAGAGAATCCATTATTACAGTAAAAAACTGGAAGAATAGTAACTCTAAGCAAAAACTATCAAAAGCGCAGCGCCACTTTCAGGTCCCTTTTGGAGGCCTTCCCAGCGTCCAAATTGAACCCATGATAGCTCATTAGAAATATGTTCAAGTCTACTTTGTAAAACACCTAAAATATAGGCATTTGGAGCTCATTTGACCCTTAAAAACTTAATTATCCCAAGACTGCTTATGTGTGTCCAAAAAGTGGCAGAAAGGTCATTATTAGGGTGTTTTTTGACCTTTTGGTGGACCAATTCTGCCCCAAAAACTTTGAAACTTTCTAGGATGCATGTCTTCATCACTATGAATCCAAAAATTCAAACCATTTCTTCAATGGGTGCTCCAAGGAAAAGCACAGTGCCGGTGGCGTTGCGCTTATAGGCAGTTTTCCTGTGTATTGAAATCCAAAATTTGCAAATGACAAAATTTGCTCAAAAATTGCCCAAAATTGGTGAGAAGCACCATAATCACGTGCTTTGATGAGACAAGGAAGCTTCAGCCATCATCCTAAGTCTATCCTCCTCTTTTGTGTGGTTTTCTTTGTTGCCTGGCTCTATTTGTTGAGGTGTCGCTGCTTGTGTTTTCCTCCTCCTCATAGTCTCAGTCTTCTTGGTCCATGTTTACAAGATTGAGGTGTATGAAAGCAATAAGTGAAAGTATTTTTAGGAATGAGGGGATGGAAAATGAGCTTGTGGCTAGGAAAGGAATGGAGGAGTAGGAAATGAGAGGGTCGACTTGTTTACTTGAGAATTTTCTCTTGAGGAAGAGGGACAAAGGGAATGGGAATGATATGGAATAGGGGTAAAGCAAAAAAGGGACAAGGTGATAGGGGAATAGGGATATGTGAATTTAGAGCTCTTGAGATAGGTGATAGGATGAATAGTGAAGATTTAGGGTTTAATCATCATTAGAGAGACTTTAGGGTTTCATATTAAACATGGAAAACGATGCTTATAGATTGGATTTTCAAACCAAAACTAAAGTGAGGTATGGAAAATTACTTGTAATGATGGAAGGAGAGAGAAATTTAGAGTTTCCTTGAGAGTTTTAGGGTTTTAAGCTCTCCTTCCCAAAGAGCAACGCCACTGCCAAAAGCGCAACGCCACCCTGCCAAAAACACAGAGCCATGTCAAGTCCACTTCTGACTACCTTCCTTATGTCCAAATTCGGCACAAGATAGCTCTTTGGAAATATATTCGAGTCGAATTTCCATAACATCTTGAATTTTTCAATTTGGAGCTCATTTTCCCTGTCAAAACCCCAATCTCCCAAGACTGGTGAAAATGTGCAGAATGAGGCTGCCAAAATGTAGATTGATGTTGTAGTCAACTTTTGAAGTTATTACTCAACTCCAAATTGAGTGAATGATAAATAATTGGAAATATCTTTGTGTCAAGTTATCATTTGACTCATCAAGGAAGTCATTTGGTCACTCCAGCTAGGAGAAATCATGATTTTCCCAAAGTCACTCTAGAAGTGCAACAACTCTCCTGAGGCAAATGATGTCTTGGGCATTTCTCCCAAACCATGAGACCTGTATAAAAATGGAAGGATTTTTTTCTTCTTGAGTTTATTATGGACAAAAACCTCTCTCATTTTTGTCAAACTCATATTTCCTTGCTCAAAAACATCATTTGAATAAAACCTATCCCGATTTGTGGAATAGGGGATTTGTAGAAATGAAGGGAAATGAAGGGGATGAGGGGATTATAATTTCTTGAGAAAAGTTTGGGAAGTAGGGAGAGATGTTAGGAAGTAGGAGAAAGTAGAATTGCAATTATTGATGAGTGGAAGGGTCCAAATGGGAAAAACACAGGCCTGACCTAGAAAAGTGTTAAATTGTAGCAAAAGGCTAGGGTTTATAGGAAAATGATGAATTTGAGGGATATCAGTGATGGAAAGTGTTTAAGAATGTACTTTAAGGGTATGGGAAGTTGTATGAGCATTAGGATACAATTTTTGTTGATTATTTGACCGTCCAAGGAAAATTACCTTTAAAACCCTAGGAGAGGGAAATGAGCCTTAACTAAGTACAATTGAAGCACGAACAAGGTGTAAAATAACCCATTGGAACCCAAAATGATGATGACAACTCTTTGAATGATGGTACACTCAGCCAAATGGTGACGTGGACCAATACTTGGAAAATTTAGGAAGGAGAGAAAACAATCCTAGACCTAATACCTAGTGACCAAATTTGTACTTGAAGACTCACTGAAATGAAAAAATTTGACTTTGACACCCTAAGGCCACTTTGTAAGAGCATGTTTGATCGTTGGTGGAAGGCTGAAAATATTAACTCTAACAACCAACACAGTGATGGGGAGTGTGTGGTACTTGGACTCTGGTGCCTCATTCCACATGATAGGGTATAAAGACTTTTTCAGTGACTTGGAGGAGAAAGATACCCATATGCATATTGAGTTTCATGACAATGGAAGGTACAATGCTACCAGGATTGGTAAAGTCACCTATTAGAGGGATTCAGGATCCTCTCTTCGACTCAAGGATGTCATGTTCATTCTATGCCTAAAGAAGACAATGGTTACGATGTGATCTTCAGCAAAGGGAAAGCATTCCTGAGGCACATAACCACTAGACAGGTGAAGAAGATCGGGGTTAATGTGAAGAACATGTATAAAATTGAGGTAGAAGATGCATGTACAACCTTGAGGAGCAAGGAAGATATTAGAGATATGGTGGTTGATAGGGAGCATGACAGACCTCTCGAAATGAAGCCTCAAAATGAGCCTCGGGAAGTTATGGAGCAGCGATAAATGGAGAGATAGAGTGGAGACATCCACTCAAGTAGAGACTTCCAGTAAGGGAAGAGTTTGATCCAAGTGGGTAGAGGTTGATTTTGGTCTTTTCGGACCAAAATAAACCTAAATATCACTTTGTTCGAATAAGAAGTTGATTTTCTTTTTGTACCCACTCATGGATATTGGATTAGGTTGGCTTCACCTTCATGCACACTTAGACAAGTCAGCCTCAAGATCAAATAGAAATTGTTGGACACCACTAGAAGCCTATAAATACAAGTGACCTAGAAGCTCATTTGGACATCACAACATCAAGCATATTCTTCTCTTCTATATGATTTGGTTCGGTACATTGGCGAAGGAAAAGATTGTATGGAGGTCTGAAGTCTCAGATCCGAAGCTCACACAAAATTAGGGTTTTTTCTCCGAACACTGGCACAGAACTAGGAAATTTTGTCCCTGGATGAATGCAAGCTTTAGGAAAGACATCATCCAGGAAGCTATAGATGCTCTCATGATAAATTGAAGGGAGCATCCAGGGGTTTGAATACAGTTGACCATCATTTGAAGTTGTTTGAAGCTGTCTGAAGTTTGAATCAAGTTGTCTTTGATATACTCAACCACTGTAAACTGGTTTCTAAAGTTGTTAGGTTGTCCTGCTGAATATTTTTATTGGCCTCATTGTACTCTCTGCTGAACATTTTATGACAACCTAATATAAGGAGAATTTCAAAGGGTTTTCCCCCTAGTGGGGTTTCTCCCTGGTCTTTGACCAAATCTGGTGTCTCTTGTTGATGTGGTGATTGTCTTCTTTGTAATTGCATATATTGTTCTATCTTCTATTACTGTTGATGAATGGAAATACTAATTGTAATTTGAAATATTGTTAATTGAAGTTTGGAATTGGGCTAAAGTAATTAATTCAACATAGAACAATTTGAAAATTAACATGGTATCATAGCTAAGGTGAAGGACAATCCCAAAGGGAGACAAGCCTTGAAGCACTCATCTTTAGAAAGTTGAAAGAACCAATCTAGTCAAAGTCAAGATGACTTCCTTCTTCAAGAGTGATGAGAATCTAGGTGACTCATATAATTTTGCTACATGAAAAGTTAGGTTGGAGATCATTGCTGATAACAATGATGTTTTGGACTCTATTCAAGGAAAGGTACCTAAGCGTCTGGAGAATGAATCAGTTGCTACCAAGATCAAGCACAAGAAAGTCGAGTTGAAAGAAAAACAAATTATAGCTAATGGTTTACAAGATAATCTACTTGCATATGTTGGAAACTTGGCTAGGTCTAAAGACATGTATAATAAGGTAGTCGAAATATTTGAGATAAACAATTTGAATGAAATTCTCACCTTGAAAGATCAACTCAAAGACACCAAGATAAACAAATGAGAGTCCATACAATCCTATATAATGAGGATCTCTCATGTTAGAGATCAATTGCTAAGAGTTGGAGAAGTTGTGCCCAGAGTAGGAACTGGTGCTCATAACTCTAAGAGGTCTCCCTTCTATTTGGGAAACATCCATCACTATTATAGAAACATAAATGTCCTCCCTTAATTTAATGAAATCGTTGGAAAGCTTACTCAAGAAGAGTCAAGGATGATAGGAAGAGGAAGGATACAAAAGCATGAAGAAGGAGAACATGGTGCATACATCGCTAATGACAAGAAGAAGAAGAAAGGGAAAGGAGGTCCATCAAATTCAAGAAAGCCTCCTCCTTGAAATTATAGTGGAAGAAATGAATATGTGAACATTGAATACTACAATTGTCATAAGAAAGGGCACTATGCTCAATATTACCATGAAAAGAACAATGGACCACATTATAATACTAGAAGCAACAATAACAGGTTTAATAATCAAAGAAGGAGAGATGACTAAAGGAATGATTACAATGGGAGAAATGATAGAAGAAGAAGAGATGCTCCAAGTGACCATGAAGAAGATTGTCATCCACAAAATAAGTCAAAATTCTCTAGGTATGAAAGTAATGTTTCGAATCAATCTGAATATATTCTTATTTCCACTCCTACTAGTTCATCTCATCCAGATTCATGGGATAGTTGGTTGGTTGATAGTGGGGCCACTCATCACTTCTCTAGTTACAAATAAGTTCTCTCTAACTTGGTAGAGAGGGAGTCAAATTTGAAAATCATTCTTGGAGACAACTCCACACATCTTGTTAAAGGTTTTGGATTCGTCAAATTTCATTTGAATTCTGGGGAATTTATTGTACTACATGATGTAATGTATGTGCTCAGGTTAAAGAAGAATTTGGTATCAATGTCCACTTTGGAATACAAAGGGATGAGGTTACCTTCATCAAGGGAAAGGTTCTTACTTGGCCCATTGGATCACTTATGAAATATGCATTCACTTTGGGAACAAGATATGAAAGACTCTACAGGGTCACTGGAATACCACTACTAGCATTGGTTCATAATACAAATCATCTAAGCAAATTATGGCATTGAAGGTTGGCTCATATTTATTATGATTCTCTTTCGAAATTGGAGGACTTGGTCTCAGAGATTCTAAAGGTTAAAGCTCAACATGATGGAGTATGTCCAGGATTCGCTAGTGCAAAAATGACTAGGGGACCATTCCCCTCTAGTGAAAACAAGACCACTGACATCCTCCATTTCATTCATTCCGACATATGTGGACCGATGCCCATGCACTCTATTAGTGGATATCTCTACTACATCACATTCATTGATGATTTTTCAAGGAAGACATGGATACAATTTTTGAAGAATAAGGATGAAGCCTTTCAAACATTTAAGGAGTTCAAAGCATTGGTTGAAAATCAATCAGGGAAGAAGATCAAAATATTCAGGTCCGACAATGGTGGAGAATACATGTCAAATGAATTCATTGACTTTTTCAAAAAGGAAGGTGTCAAGAAGGAAACAATTGTGCCATACACTCTCGAAAAAAATGGTCTAGACGAAAGGAAGAACAATTCTATAGCAGAAGCCACTCGAGCGATGCTCTGTGAGCAAAATTTGCCTAAACTTCTTTGGGACAAAGCTTCACATGTTGTTGTGTATGTTTAAAATAGGGTGCTTCATCAAACTTTGGAAAACAAAACTCCCGAAGAAGTATTTACATGTGTGAAGCCTGACATTAGTCATCCCTACATATTTGGATTTCTTGTATATTTCCATGTGCCGAAGGACAAAAGGAACAAATCAGAAGTTATAGGAAGAAAAGGTACTTCTGGGGGTATTGTGAAAATTCTAAAGAATTTAAAATATATATTCCTGGTCAAAGGAAGGTTGATATTAGCAGGGATGTTACATTCGATGAAGATGATGCTCTTGGAAAAGCAAGAGACCTTCCTCCACCTCATCCTCCCAAGAAGAGTGGTGATATGGATATCTTGGATGGCCCATCCATGCCCGAATCTGAGACTGATACTTTTTATGATCCCATGGAGCCCATGGATCCCTTAGATTATCCTCCTAGTAATCCTCCTACTAGGAAGAGACCACTTTGGCTTTGTGACACTCTTTAGGATGTTGATAGTCATGTTCCCGTTTGAAGATTTTTTAGAGAAAGAAAGAATCCATATAGGTAACAAGGATATGGTGTAGCCATGAGCACTATGATTTAAGCCAAACCTTCCACATTTGAGGAAGTCGTAAAAGAACAAGTTTGGAAAGATGTTATGGCCGAGGAATATGAATATATTATGAAGAATGATGTATGGGATGTTGTGCTAATACCAAAATATAAATCTGTGGTAACTTCAAAGTGGATATTCAAGATCAAGCATATAATTGACGGAAGCATTGAAAATAAAAGGTGAGCTTCATGGCTTAAGGATTCTCCTAGAAAGAGGGAGAATATTATGATGATATATTTTCACTTGTGGCTCGATATACAACCATTCGTTCGATATTTTCCCTTGCCGCAAGTCAAGGATGGACCCTTCATTCGATGGATCTCAAGACCACATTCCTCCATGGCATGCTACAAGAACAAGTATACATTGAACAACCTCAGGGATTTGAATTAGGAGATCGAAAGAAACACATTTGTATATTAAAGAAGGCATTGCATGGTTTGAATGAAGCCCCAAGGGCATGTTGCACCCACATAAATAGTTATTTGGTGAAGGTGGGATTCACAAGAAGTAATGTTGATTCCAACCTCTACTTTAAGGTGGTCCAAGGTATGTCATTGATTATAGTTTTATATGTTGATGATCTATTCCTAACAGGTAGTAAGCCTTTGATGATCAAGTGTAAGAGGGAGCTATCCTCTGAACTCGAGATGAAGGACCTTGGAATCATGCACTATTTTATAGGCATTGAGGTGTGGCAAAGGCCCGTTGAGATTTTCCTTTCATAAGGAAAATATGTTGTGAAGTTGTTGGAAATATTTGGAATGATAGAATGCAAGTCCCTACCCACACCGATGAAAATGAACTCCAAGAAGTTATGTGGAGAAGTTACAGACCCGATTTGGCAAATCCATTAGAGTATAGATAGTTGATTGGGGCTTCGATGTTCCTTGTGAATACCTGTCTAGACAAATGCTATGTAGTTAACACGTTGAGTCAATTCATGGCCGAGCCTCTCCATGCACATTAGATTGTTGCCAAACACATTTTGAGATAGTTGTAGGGGGTTATTACACTTGGTCTGAGATACTTTATCAGAGATGTTTGACTTCATGGATACATCGACGTTGACTGGGCGGGAAATGTTATCGACTGAAATAGTACATCAGGATGTTGTTTTAGTCTTGGATATTCCATGATATCTTGGATGAGCAGGAAACAAAAGTTCATAGCATTGAGTACCGCCGAGGCAGAGTATATTTTTGCTAGCATGGTTAGCTACGAAGTTGTTTGGTCTAGGAAGATCTTTGGAGATCTATTTGATCAGGTCTTAGACACTACAGTGATATATTGCAACAACAAGAGTGGGATCTGTCTGGCAGAGAATCTCGTGTTCCATGACAAGTCCAAGCACATAAAGATCTGATGCCACTTAATTTGTGATATGGTGTAAAGAGGATTCATTCGATTCCATCACATATTTACAAATGAGTGGATTGTAGATATTCTCATCAAGGCTTTGTCGAAAGGGAGGTTCTTGGCCTTCAGAGAGTAACTTGGATTGATGGATGTGATCCCTCCTGATAAGGGGAACCACTGACCCATACTCTTCCCCCCTGACTGAGCTCCTAGGGTGAGGAATTGAGATGGAGGGATCCTAGGGTTGAGGGAACTCTAGACAATAGGGTGTAACCCCTATCTATTACTCATAGGGTTGGAATAGTATCTCACCCTATCTTGGTCTTTGCAGAGTATACTCCAGTTGGTATCATACCCACAAGTTGGGCTTGTTGGGATTATCACTCCCCGTCTGGCTAATGGGTGAGGAGGATTGGGGGCATGAGATCCTTATCTTTAGTAAGTTGGGTATCTCACCCAAGCTAGGATTACCATGCAGGTGTTCTACCACATGACCCTTAAGATTCATTGTGGAAAATATCGGTGAGCAATAGGATGGGCTGAGTAGTAGCTCCCCCACATCACTTATTTCTCAATATGTGTTGAGTTGTCGATCCCCCATGACATATTTCCGGGTAGTAGCTCGATGAAATATTTCTAGGTAGTGCTTGATGACATATATTTCCGAGTAGTAGCCCACTGACAGATATTATGGGTAGTAGCCGACTGATAGATATTTCGGGTTGTAGCCCGATGGAGAGGGTGGTAGATTTTTCTCCCCATGATTGTTCTTCTTTAGATTTGAGAATGTTTCAGCAGATATAGTTGAGTAGATTTGTACACATGATGAAAGGATGACACATTGATCAATGGATAGGTTTTACAAGGGGACTTCTCCCTAGTTGAGAGGTAGTGTTAAAATTATGAAACTACAGTCAAATTCCACTTTGGAATACTCATTTAATGGAGATGATGACGACATTCATTTCCTCTTTTCGAGAGGACAAAAATTGAACTAAAGATCATCTTGTTCGGATAAGCAGAAGTTGGTTTTTTATTTTGTACCAACTCATGGATATTGGATCAGGTCGGCTTCACCCTCATGCACACTTGGACAGGTCGGTCTCAACATCAAATGGACATCGTTGGACACCCCTGGAAGCCTATAAATACAAGTGACCTAGAAGCTCATTTGGACATCACAACATCAAGCATCTTCTTCTCTTCTATCTGATTTGGCTTGGTACATTGGCGAAGGAAAAGGTCATATGGAGGTTTGAAGTCTTAGATTTGAAGCTTGCACAAAATTAGGTTTTATGCTCTAGACGCTAGCATAGAACTAGGAAATTTCATCCCTTGAAGCACGCATGCTATGGGAAAGACATCATCCAAGAAGCTATAGATGCTCTCATGCTAACTTGAAGGGAGCGTCCAGGGGTTTTACTACAGTTAACAATCATTCAAATTTTTTTGAAGCTGTCTGAAATCTAAATCAAGTTGTCTCTAATATATTCTGCCACTGTAAACTCGTTTCTAAATTTGTTAGGTTGTATTGCCGATCATATTTTATTGGGCGCATTGTACTCTCTATTTAAAATTTTATGACAATCTAATAGAATAAGAATTTCAAAGGGTTTTCCCTGGTCTTTGACCAAATCTGGTGTCTCTTGTTGATGTGTTGATTGTCTTCTTTGTCATTGCATATATTGTTCTATCTTCTATTACTGTTGATGAATGGAAAGAATAATTGTAATTGGAAATATTGCTAATTTAAAATTGGAATTTGGCTAAAGTAATTGATATAACATAGAACAATCTAAAAATTAATAATTTGTGTCTTGTGATTTTGAATAAAATTTCATGAGCAGTTGCAAATCTACACCATAATTTCTACAACTCAAATCTATAATAGGGTTGAATTGATCCATAAGTGATTATCCAAATGAAATGAGAGTAAAATCTACTTATGTGAGATTTACCTCAAATAATTTAGCCTAATGAAGCCCCTAATAACAAGTTTGACATAAGAGAGAGTTAGGTCACAATCCAACCCACTAGTTAATGACAAAATAGACCATAATTTTGTGTGTGAGTTGTAGTCTCTCTAAATTTTTACCCCATGCTAAGGTGTCCAAATGTGTGAAAGCTCCTAGACCATTCAAAATTTGAGTTATTGTCCTCAAATCCACCTCAAATCCTCCTTTAGGGTCCCAAGTGTAGTTGGGGTTCCATCTATGGGTCTCCACCTATCAAATAAGGCATCCTTATATCTAGAATTAGGGCTTCCTATATTGCAAGAAACCCTCCCTAGTCTCTCAATGGGAGACCATCCTCATCTAAGCTTTGAACTAGCTCCTTCCCATCAGGTTATGTCTAGGCCATCCTCGAGGCATACTAGTTCCAATGGTCTCATCATGAAGAATATTTAAATCTAGGTCATAATTGACCAATTTCTTAGGCCTTGGAGGTATTATGGGACATGTAACATATTCTCATGTTGTCAAGGGGCTCCAATCTCTTAGCATTGCATATTCTATGACCATGTACTTCTCTGAAATTCCTAGGTACTTGTGGAGTGGGTGCCTTCAAGGCCTAGGCTAATGTGGACCACCTATCATAAATAACATGTACTCAAGTGAAAGAAACCATCCATCAAATACTAAGTCAATAATGCATCTAAGTGGAAACAAATTGATTGTTAAGGTCATGTTAATACTTGAAACAAGGATCATCTTCTAATATCTAACTAGACCAAGTCCTGTAAAGGGTTTCCTACCTTGGTAGATTTGGTTAATGGCCAGGCATTTAGGTGTTCCCAACCCTCAAGGGTAAGTGAAAATTCCAAGGCCAACCCCTCAATCAATAAGTATTAGTGATAAATAATGTTCTAATGGAGGGGAAAAGGCTTCACAGCTAAGTGCCATGGTCAAGTGGACCAACTTAATGGGGTGTCCACATCCTGAGTGTATGAATGTAAAGGAGGGAGTAATCATGGAGGTGTGAGTTAGTCATTCAAACTAATTAATTCACCCCTTTTATGAGTCTTATACTTATTATTTTTTATTCCTTGTATTATCGCATGTTAAATCTTTTTTATTTATGATATAGAAATTTTATTACCCCTTAAGATGAGTCAGCTTATCGCTCATTAGGATTGGGACATGTAAGTGTTCCTTTTGATGTCAAGAGGCATCATGTGCTCAATAATCAAGCGATGGCCATATGAGGAAGGTAGATCTCATGCGAGGCATTTGTTGACATGTTAATATTTATGTCCCATCCATCTTTTTCATTTTGATTTTATTTTTGTTGTTTTATTATGTCCATGATATGATTTTTCGTTTGTTTTAGTTGCATCAACCTCCAGGGAAAATTTTCTTAACCCTACTCAAGGTACATGAATACATGAGTGTCAAATCCCAAAGAACCAATGACAAATTTGGACCCAAAGAATAGAGGTGAGATATGGGGCTTGTTATGTGTCACAGAAAGTTTTAAGTATGGTATAAAGGACAATGAACACACTATCTATATCATGGTCTTCCAAGTATTTCCCCTCTTATAACCCTAACGAATCCTAAGGTAGGTCCACCTGAAATAGGGTTAAATATTAACCCCCCAATAAGGTGAGAGAACAAAATTACAGTCAATATCATCCAATCTTCCAAATCACCCATTTATCCATACTAAATACCAAATGAAACAAGTATAAGAAACCAATTGCAAAATGATTAATGTACCCTTTGAATAACATCCTACCTTCATCAAAGTGAAAATTTCAGATGGTGAGAGGCACATGGATGATGCAAATGGTGGAGGAACATGGCATATCATCGTCAAATAGTGGCTCTCAGGGACTATTGTCTAGTTGGATATCTCGCTAGCTATCAAATGTAGGATAACACTTTTATCCTTTGGGGTTACCCATTTTGGTAGGTAACATCTAGCTCCAACTCAAGGACATGATATCATCGTAGAGCACATGATACATATGCTCAAATGGGGGGTTCATGAGAAATCTAGAAATCCCTAGGCTCACAGACCTGTAAAATGCACATCCAAGTCAACTTGTTTGGGAGCATGTGCATCGGGTGTAGGGTATCACACATGTTTTATATTATGATAAAACTCCATTTAGAAAAATAAATTAGTCTAATTGTAAGATAAACTACAATGAAACATAATGGGAGGATGAAACATGTTAGAATGCTCACACAGTATGCAATGCAACTAACTACCATGCACAATTAAATTAGTTTCCATAAAAAAATGTTAAGTGACCCTCTTTCAACAGTCAAGGTAAACATTTTCCATCAAGTTTAGCAATATATAAATAGCCCATAACTACTTTTCCATGGATCCTAATGGGGATGGGGTCCTTATCAAATAAAATGAGGTCACCTATTTGGTATTCCCTTTTTGGTTTTTAGACCCATTGCTTCTTGGTTATTGTCTACCTTTTGTTATATACTTTGATCTGACATACATCATCTGGAATGGGAGGCTTACTCAACTTTTGGGGCCTTTTAGGATGGTGTTGACTTACATTTATTTGATTCTTATTGATTATGGTTTTCTCAATGGGTCTAGGGAAAGGGAAAGGGTCAATATCTTGTGGTTCCCTATACAAGACAAGTGGTCTCCCATCACAAGTGGGTATCGTAGCATATGACAAGTCCATTTGAAACTTCCCTCCAATCAAGGCACACCACTTTATTGATAATAACATACCCCAGGCATCGAGAACATCAATGACTATAATATCCATCGACGCAAATATGTCCTTGTTAGTTTCCAAAGACACCTTTATATCTTTAATAAGACCATAAATAGGTATATATTTGGAATCAAAACCACATATATTCTTGTAAGGCCTAGTGATATCCATATCTAATTGATGCATGACTCTAAAAGGAATTACATTAGTAGAGGCCCCTGAATCAAGCATAATATAATGTAAAATGAGATTGTTGATCACTAAGGATAACATAAATGGATCATGTCCTCCATTCATATTATCAATGTACATGTTTTGTAGGATATCTGAAGGATCTACGAGCTCTTCTTCAAAGTGAAGGCCTTCCTTATTTTCCTCGTTTAAGAGGGAAGCTTGGTCATGTCCAAAAGAGGGAATTGTACATTTACCTTAGCCAAAACATTAGTCATATAAATATGCAAGGAAACATCATATTTTTAAGGTTTTGGTTTAGGATTGCTTTGAGGTTGTAGCTGTGGTTGTCTTTCTTTTAGGATGTAGCATTAGAGCTTGAATTGGCTTGGCCTCAGTATGAATTTCTTCTAGAATATTGCAAACCTTTGAATCTTCCAATACTTTCCATAGTCATGATCGAATCAACTTGATACTTAGTATCATAAACATGGACTTCATTAGGAAATGGATGGAAATAGGAATCTCCAATCAAGATATTAAATGAAGCACCGTCATTGATGACATTGAGGTGCTCAAGGGCTTCTTCTTCCTCCACTTGGTTGTATGGACACTCTTCTTTAGTGTGGTATTCCTTACAAGGTCAACACTAAGGAGAATCCCCTTGCCCCACCAAATTGATTAGGGAAAGGTTGTTTGGAACACAATGCTGATTGGCACGATCTCCCTCTGGTGATTTTTTCTTGAAAGGTTCTTCTTTATTGAATTGTGGTTTAGGAGGGAAGTCTAGATGAGAACCCCTTTCTCTCTTCGTCATGGAAAATTTGTTCATCGACATCATTTTCCCTTACATTAGCTCATTAATAACTTTATCATTTTTTTGCAAAAATGACTACAAGGAAGGTTCCATATAAGAACTAGGATTAAGTTTAAGTTCAATTCAACCCTAGGATAGTTGATCAAATCAATCCTTGCAACATTTATATTTTTCTCTATCTAAGTAGCTAGAAATTTTTCTTTTGCCAAGTTTTTATGTCTCAAAGGGCATATGTCAAATTCCTAGGGACATACCTAACATGCCTATTAAGGATAGTATCATCAATTGGATTTTATCGCTTAGGGATCTCCTTGAGTTGGTTTTCAAATATTTGAGTAAATTCCTTAACAATCTCTTTATCAACTTTAGTAGCTTGAAAGAAATTTGCAAGGAGGGTAACTCCTTCCTTGGCTATAGACCATCTTTCATTGAAGGCTTGGTGAAAGGTATCCCAATCAATGATACTACCTTGGGGTAAACTAAGGTATCAATCCCTGTCACTTCCTAACAATGTAAACTTTGAAATGGGAACCATAAACTCAAAACGAGAAATTTAGCCAAAAAAACCCCCATAAAACATGAAAAATAGTGTTAAAAACGAAAAGTCTGTATATTGGAACAATGTTTTTTTTTAGGGTTAATTTTCAACATATTTAAAAAATGGCAATAAAACCAATTTTTTTTGCGCAAAAAACAATTGTTTTTGAGGAAAAAAACACACTAATGTTTTTGGTAGAATAACATTTTTCTTTCCCATGTATAATTTCAACATTTTTTAGTAATGACGATAAAGATCAAATAATGCGATCCGAAACACATTAAAATTCCATCAGTTTTCATCCATGTTGTTAAACATATAATAACATGACACTAAAGATTGCTAAAATTCTAACTGTTTTCAACCATAACATTAAAGATAAAAAAGAATTGGAAAATTTTCAACCATAGAATTAAAAAACTCTAAATTTTCAACACATTTAAACCATGACATTATGAACAAATTACATGACTAAATTAATCAAAATGTTAATACTTGGAGATTGAATGAAACATAATTATATCTCTAAGTTATTGTTGCATTGTAGATATTCTAAACAATAAAACTCATCATAATTAAAACATATAATATAAAAAACATAAAAATGACTCATAACTTCATTTAACATCATATGGAAATCAAAATTTTTATTTCAAGATACGATGCAAACATCAGTTATATAAAATGTGTTAGACAATTATTCAAAATCACTAATATTTTCTTTCACACCATCATAATTCACATCTTCAGATGAGTGAATGGATGCAGATGAAGATGTTACATATTATTTTCTTTCTTCAACTAGTGCCCCATTTGAGTCCACATGCATGCCCACCATTTCAGGTTTCAAAATTCTTTTGGATCTACGACTAGTTTCAGCATACTCCCATCTTAACATTGTTTCTTCTGGTAACAAACTCTTCATAATCTCTATCGTCTTGAAGTGAATATTTCCTCTCTTTGTTAAATTGAAGTCATAAACAAGTATGTCAACATCCTCCAATTTTAAGAGGTCTGTGCAGCAAAGATTTATATTTGTACCCTTTCTTTTTCTCTTTTCACCAATTTTTTTATCAACTACCATCTTTGGCTTGTACACCAATTTTTATATCAATTGAATGGGTGTGTATTTTTGGCATACCATTGTATTTCAACACCTGCAACATCTTCATTTTCTGTAATGACCTTTATAACCTTAGCAACCCAAAATGGATAGCCATTGAGATCTCCATCTGCTAGCACTGCGATCATGCAACCCTCCTTAATATCCTATGTTAAACCCCTATAAGGGTATTCCATGGCTTCATGTTATGCACAAGATCTTTTGGAACCAATATACATTTCTCTTTCCTCTACCTATGAAGAATTAATAATACCTTGAGATTGTCGTTGTTCAACAATGTTTCTTTCCTCATACTCATTTGACACATTTTGTGGCCAAATAAATGGAGTTTTCAAAGGTATATCTTCATTTGTTGTTCTTGAAATGATATCACTTTGATTATTGAAAAAAGACTCCCACCAAATTGAATCAGAAATATCAAAGTACTCATATGTTTATCTAATACATTTTTTAATTTCTTCCAGGCAATCAAAATAATTTATATCTCTATTATGCTTGCGTGCATTATGAACTTCAACAACTGATTGTAATAACAATATATTTGATGCAAATATTGGATGATCTAGAACGAACTTCAAAAGTGCCAAACCTGATGATGGCACCCATTCTGTAGTAGTTGAATACTTCTTGCCCCATATTAGTGTTTTCCCATCAATTTTTTTGATATGAAATTGATGTTGGAAGCTAATGTCATTAACTTGTGCAATGCATTTCTCCCCACCATGTGACCTATGAATAAACCTTCACATGTCAACAGTTTCTTCCAACACATCAAAAATAGGATCTGCCATGTATGATTTCTTAATACATTCAATTAGTGATGGCAAGCTCCGAACATCATTCCTCCTCAATGTGACTGAAAAATGACTGAACATCTGATCAATATGGTCATGAGTGTGCCCAACAAGAAGGAAACCAACCTTAAACTTATGAAAAATTCTCAATTCAACAAGCATGTTTAAATATCCAAAAGCAATCTAATTTTTGTTTTCATTACAAATGTTGTCCAATTGTAGATACAAAAATTTAGGAAGATAACCAGACTAATGAGAAAGCACATCATGAATTATGGTTATTGTCATATTTGCATAATTATGAATATTTGGAGCTATGAAGTACACCCTTGGAAACATTTTCCCATTGAAGACCATACAACCGACCAAGTGATACTGAATAAAATTTCCTCCTGTAAATTTTTGGGTGTGCGAACAAAATGTGGTAGAAGTGTTTTCTTCTGGTCCATACCATCAATTATCAAACCAAAATATTTATTTGGATTATCATACCACTTCTTTTGATGCTTGTACAACTTTTTCCTTTCACTTGTTTGTTGTTCGCAATGCTCTTGAAGGTCTTTGATAATGGAAGCTACACAACATAAAAGAAATTCATTAATAAATATGTTTTCATAGTTGATGACTATACAATTTTAAAAATTAATGTTATGAATGCTTACCTCTTTCTTCCCCTTCACATTTATCCCTTTTTTATTTAAGAGAAGCACATGTACTGCAAATCCTCATCCTTGTCTTCTTAGGAATATGGACATTGTTGATTATTTCTTCCCTATCTTCACAAAATATTGATATGTAATAAGTCGACCATTTCCTTCAGCACCTTCTGCATATTCTTTGTATAAGTTGTAGATTTCTCGTCTTGAGAAATTATCTGGAATATGTATTCTCTCTATTTGGTATACACTCTCCATGCTTTGAAAAGAAGACTTTCATTCATGACATTGCAATATTTGATAATGGCCCAAACAATCGTTTATGACGTACTTCTGAATAAAATGTGGGATCATTTTCCAAATTTTCTTGGATTCTTGACAGACAAAAACTACCCATTGAATGAAACATTTTGAAATCCTTTCTACATATAAATAAAGACCCAATATGATAATCATAACCTAACAATGTAGATTGCATGCACCCCACTAACTATGAATTTTGCATGCTTTTATTCATTGAAAAATATCTCTTTCTTTTCTCCAATGCAAACTTGAAATCCATATGTTTCAAGCAATCCTTTTGATAACATTCACTTGAAATGAGAGCAATGATAGAACTTATTCTCATGAGATATTCTACTCTACCCCTTGTATAACTAGAACATCTTGGATTGATACGAAAAGGTTTGCGCCTACTCCTCGATGCAATATTTGTTGGAAACATCTCCATCATTGGATCATCATTTGTATAAGCATTTTCATCATCATTATGAGGAATAGTATCCTCACTATGGTCATCTGTGCTTTTGAAATACTGACTTGGAGGATATTCTTCAGCTTGCCCTTCTTCAGTGCTACCCTCATAGTCCTTAGAATTAGGACTAAATGGAAAATTTGACTCGATGTTTATTGGATATTCTTCATCATGTGCATTGTCAGTGTTTCTCTCATAGTCCATAAGATTAGGATTACGTGGAAAATGTGACTCTTTACTTACTAGAAATTCTTCATCCTGCCCTTCGTCATTGTTGCTCTCATAGTCCTTAGGATTAGGACTAGGTGCTTCATCCCGCCCTTCGTCACTACTACTTTAATAGTCCTTAGGATTAGTACTAAGTGCTTCATCCTACCCTTCCTCACTACTTCTCTCATAGTCCTTAGGATTAGGACTAGGTGGAAAATGTGACTCTCTATTTACTGGAATTTCATCATCCTGCCCTTCGTCACTATTTATCTCATAGTCCTTAGTATTAGGACTAGATGGAAAATGTGACACTTGATTTATTGGAAATTCTTCATCTTGGCCTTCATCATTGCTGCTCTCATAGTCCATAGGATTAGGACTAAGTGGAAACTGTGACTCGATTTATTATAAATTCTTCATCCTAGCCTTCATCACTTCTACTCTCATAGTCCATAGGATTAGGACTAAGTGGAAACCATGACTCTTTATTCATTTCAAATTCTTCATCATGCTCTTCATCATTATTGCTCTCATAGTCCATAGGATCAGGACTAAGTGGAATCCACGACTCTTTATTTATTTGAAATTTTTCATCATACTCTTCATCACTACTGCTCTCATAGTCCATAGGATTAGGACTAAGTGGAAATCGTGACTCTCTATTCATTTGAAATTATTCATCATGCTCTTCATCATTGTTGCTCTCATAGTCCATAGGATTAGGACTAAGTGGAAACCACAACTCTTTATTTATTTGAAAATCTTCATCATGCTCTTAATCACTGCTGCTCTCATAGTCCATAGAATTAGGACTAAGTGGAAACCATGACTCCTTATTTATTTGAAATTCTTCATCCTACCCTTCATCAATGCTACTCTCATAGTCCTTAGGATTAGGGCTAAGTGGAAGATTTGACTCTCTATTCATAGTGAAATAATTAATGGGTGTCTTCACCAACCACACCAAACCTGCAGCCATACACCACTGGGTGGATTCACCAAGGACGTGGTCTTCGTGGCCATCAGCAATGTCGTCTTCCCTACAGCATCAAGCCCTTCACTGATGAGGTATTGTGTCATGTTGCTCATCTTGAAGACTATGATTATTATTAGGCCAACCATACTTGTGGAAGTGTCATGTTGTGTATGAGTCCAGGCCTCGCACTATTATTATTACTTTGGACAGTTAGCTATACAGGATACTAGAGGTAGCCCCGTCTATAGCCATTTCTTTGATCTCTGGTAAGCAATGCAATAAGATCATCTCCTAGACCGAGAAATTTGTTTTCTTTCTGATTCACTCTCAAAATAAGGGGAAGATCATGGCCATATCCATGGCCCCCCGGAAGGGTTCCTCCACACAGCAGAAGCAGGTGAATAAGGTCATGGAAGAATACAAGGACATCTCCTCGACCATAGGGGTACCTTTGCACCGTCAGGTCAAGCGAATAAGAATAGAGTTGTTATGCGAAGAAGATGTTGATGCTTCACAAAGAAAAACTTCACTATAAGAAGAATCCATGCCTTTCAAACACAAGGGGTTGAATGATACAAATGCACTCTCTCCTAGTGATAATATATAGCTTAAATAATGAAAATTTCCCTCCAAGGTTTCCCTCTAAAAAATTTCGCCGAAAATTTTCCCTCCAAAAATTTAGTTTCATGTATTTTCCTCCAAAAGTTTCTTCTACAATTTATGGAAAAAAATTAACTATAATTTTCTTATGAAATTAATCCTTTAAACTAAATATTTAAATTAAAATTGTAAACTCAATATTTACCTAAATTATTTTTTACTTAAACTATAAGCATTTAAGAAACAATTAATATTCTTTTAATTTTTATTAATCTTCTATCACACATTTAAAATAGGTTCTTGTATCCCCTAACTGATTATATCTTAAGTTTTTATAATAATAAATTAAAATAAAAATAAATAAAATAAATAATATAAATAAATAAAAAAATATATTTGATTAATTAATACCACATTCACTATGTGGTAAAACACTTCCGTAATATTCACTTTATCATAAATTACTATATCGCAATAACAAGATTTATATGTTAAATTTTTTATAAAAATAAATTAATACCACATTCACCATGCGGTAAAACAATTTCGTAATTTCCGCTATATCATAAATTTCATTATCGCTATTCCTCACATCACATCAAGGCTTTTCAAGGTTCATTAAAAGACTTGGAGTGATTTTATGGAGCAACTACATTGTTATCGACAAGATATTCAATGGAAGATTGTCACATTTGAAAGGTTAGTTTTCTTTTTGTTGTGTGCAAGTCGTAAACTCCCATAGGTTTGCTAGTAGTTATGTGGCAGTTGGGTTGTTATATTTGTGTAAAATACCAGACCAAAAACATATTCCAATAAAATAATATTTAACTTTTTATTAATGAAATTTAGTTTTCTTTTAGAAATTAAAATTTTAGATGAGTCAAGCTTACCCGACAGCCCCCTGGCAAGCAAGAGGCAACTACATTAGCAATGGGCATGGTGGATCCGATCGTGCCCGCCGGTGGCACCCACCCCCGCGGCTCAGCCCGCCAAGGGTGAGGGTTGATTCTTAGAATTAGGCCTCCACCTCCACGGGCCAACCAGACCTCCACCCCTATGGGCCCGTTAGGCTGCGGGGGTGGGGCAGGAGGGGGATGCATTAGCCCCCTACTGTCACACCCTATGTACAACCTCCTCTCGCGGTGACATAAGCCTGTTGGGCTATGGGGTGGGGTGGGAGGGGTTATTTAAAATAATATTTAACTCTTTATTAATGAAATTTAGATTTCTTTTAGAAATTAAAAATTTAGATGAGTCAGGCTTACTCGACAGCCCCCTGACAGGCAGGAGGCTGCTACGTCAACAATGGGGTTGGTGGGACCAGTCGTTCCCATCAGTGGCACCCACCCTCGTAGCCCATACTTCCAAGGGTGAGGGTCGGTTCATAGAATTAGGCCTCCACCCCTACAGGCCAAGCAGACCTCCATCCCCATGGGCCTGTTGGGCCACCGGGGTGGGGCAAGAGGGGGCTGAATGTGGCCCCCTCCTATTGTACCCTGCATGTAGCCTCCTTCCGCCCCACCCCCGCGACCCAACGAGCCCGTGGGGGTTGAGGCCATATTTTCAATTGAGCTCATTGGGTCATGGAGGTGGGGTAGGAGAGGCTGCACGACCCCACCCACGCGACCCAACAAGCTTGTGGGGGTGGAGGCTCGATTCTTATAACCGGGCCTCCACTCCCACAGGCTCATTGGATCGTGGGGGTAGGGCAGGAGGGGGATGAGTCCCTCCCACCCCACCCCCACGGCCCAACAGTCCCATGTGGGTGGAGGCATTTTTGACTAGTGGGGGTGGAGACCCAATTTTGAGAATCGGGCCTCCAACCCCACGGGCTCGTTGGGTCGTTTGCACAGGAAGGGGCGTCACACACCCCACCCGCTGACCCTCATGCCAATAAGGACCATTGGGGAAGGTGTAGGCCATGTTAAAAATAAACAAAAATAAATAAGTTATATAGTTTAAAAAATATTTATGATTTATGATTATTTATGATTTTTAAATTTTGTTTTGTGTTGTTTGTTTACTTAAGCTATTGTTTTTTTGTAATTTCCTGATTTATATATATGTGCATATTTTTTGCAGGAAAATGGCATCAAGGAAGATTTATGTGAATCCTTCTCGACCAAAGACTGCTAAAATTAAAGGTGGATCCTCAAAAAATATTGTTGAATGAACCAAACCTGAGCTAATAACTACAAATCTATCAAGTGTCTCAAATGATAAGAATATGATTTCTTACTGGAAGAAATCACAAGAAGTGAATCATATAGAACATGTATGGTATGTGAAATATAGAGAAGGTGAACAACATCTGTAGATATATCTATATTTTGATATCCCTAACGATATTGGAATTTATGAGGTGTTGGGAAAAGTACTAGACATCTATTTGATACCAGACACTGAAGTTGTTTATGTACTTACAAAACCTCCCAAGTCACATGAAAAGATTAAATATCAGTTATCATTTTCAATGTATGACATGATAGAGGAATATACAAAGATGTGTAAACAAATCATAAATGAGATGGCACAAGATATCGTAAGTATTGTTATTTATATTTATGTGTTTTGTGTTATTGTAACTGTATCATTATATTTTTATAACTTAGTTTTTATTGACATATGATATTTTGTTTGACATAATTTTATTGAAAATCTTTCAATTAAGTTGGGAGGCATTTATTTCATAGAGCAAAATATTATGAATGTTGTCAGCAGTTTCTACTCAGGATTAGAAGAAGATATGGCAAACAAGCAAAAAATAGCAATTCATGATGCTACAAAACTACATCCAAGGGATCAAAAAAGAATGTCTATATTGGATAAATCTAGCAAAGGTAGACATGTTACTTTTGAAGATGAGGAAGTTGAAACTGACACTAAAGAATATGTTGCCATTACTAAGGATGAGATTAGAACTAATATTAGAAAGGAGAAGAGCCATAAAAGACCAAAAGTAAAAATTCCCAAGAATGTCCTTGTTCTAGTTAATGATTAGAATTTTACTTATCTAGAAGAAAAGAGGATGAAGAAAATAAAA
Organism: Pinus taeda; assembly: GCA_000404065.3. NCBI lineage: Eukaryota > Viridiplantae > Streptophyta > Pinopsida > Pinales > Pinaceae > Pinus > Pinus taeda. Next base: position 313,183 of record APFE030868072.1, on the reverse strand, counting down.
GTTGATCATTCTAAAATAGTCAAGGCCAACAATGAAGATCCTAGTGAAAATTCAAAATAATGCAGGGAAATCATTACACTAGGAGCTTATTTAGAGGATGGAATTATTAAAACAAAACAAAATTCCATTCGACATAACTTGACAAAGACAAACTTAATTGAGGGTGGTCGTAAATTTCAGCTTAATGTCAGAAAAATCTATAAGCCAAGTGAAGGACAATTTAAATATCAAATCAGAAAGCCACACCACCTACATGTTCACAACTTGAAGACATTGATGAGGTACAATCCATATGCTCACGTGGTTGGTTATGTGCTTCTTGTTGATCCAGATCAAGTTCCCAACAAAGAAGCATTTGATAAATCAAAATGTTTTGAATACAAATATTATGTGCTTAGGGGGAACCATTCTGTAGAAGCTCAAAGGAAATTAATGGAGGAATATCCCAATAACCATTGTTTTGAAACAATGAAGTTCTCATATTCTATGAAAGAGGAATTAAAGCACCTCTAGTACTTGACAAGCTGGAGAACCCAATCTTTGCTAGAGTAAACAAGGTAAACTTCAAATAAAGTAAACTTCAAATAAGGGTTTTTGCAACTAACAATCCCCAAACTAGGACCAAGTGAAAGCAACCATTTTAGGGATACCTTGTTTTGAAAGTCAAAGTCATACTTCTATATTGTCCCATAATGCCACACATACATGATAGTCATGAATATGAGAGCAAGAATCCTATATGTACCGATGCCCCTTCTAGTAACTTATGAGAGAAGCTGAGAAGTAGAGGGCTTCCATAGAATGAAAGAAAAGTATAAACATATTGCTAGTAGAATACTCTTATGCCAACATATAATTATTACTAATGATGTAAGACAGGTAGTAACCAACATGATTGTGATGAAAACTAAACCTACCATGGGAATACCAACCATTTCAAAATTCATTACATTGGATAATGAAAAAAATATTATTTTTGTTGATAGTTTTCTGGATTGAACTTTGTGTATTAGCTTGAAACATCCAAGCTAATACACATACTTCACACTAGAAAACTATCAAAAATATGACTCACTCTAGAAATCTATACTCAAAAACATGTTCTTTCACTAACAAAAATTGTTCCATGATTAAATCCAAAATACATACGTAAGGTGTAATGAAAAAACCAACACATACTAGATGAATTTCCCATTCGTTTCATATCTAGCCACATGATCATCAATTCCAATTGATTTATGGATTGTAGATGCGTCCATGTATTTTTTCAGATGTGTGCATTACTTTCACCTTAGGAAAGCAACCCAATTCCAAGCTCTAGTTGATGATTGAAAACGCCCCAGTGATGATTGCTTGACTTCCATCCACTGCTACAAGTATCACGACTCCTATTGTTGGCCACCGTATAACCTTTGCTAAGGTATTTAAGCAATAGTCTGTTATTTTATTCATGACCAATATGCAACAATATTTAAAGGCTAAGATGTGGACATTTCCTCCTTCCATTCTTTGGAATCAAAGTTACAAAGAAGCTCAAGGGAGGCCCCCTCTAATTCTCCGAGACAAACATATATGACCATTTGTGATGCACAAAATTCCATGATGAATATAAGGAAAGAAAATCGCATTGACAGAATACATCAATTCAACATATAGAAAACAAGAGTAGTAAAAATATGTTGTTGGTAATACCCTCTAGATTTAAGTGAAAAGAGCAGGAAAAGGATGGCCATTTGGCAGTCGAGTGTTAGGATCATGGATTTCATAAAAAAGTGGATGCGCACAAGCTTCCAACTGCATTCAAGAAAATTTCATCATAAATTTATGTCAACGATCAAGCATTACATAACTTGGACAAGCCTGAATGTGAGAACCACCATAGCCAAGAACATCCCATAAGTTTAGGCCTTATAACAAAAGCAATTTAAATATCAGAAACTTTATTGTTATGAAAATTTGTGTTCGCCCTTTATTAAAACACTTGAGATTATATTTCTCGAGATGGACAACAATATTTATTCCTAAAAAAATCGTGATTTTCTACCAAGAAAATAAAACCCAATATACGTAAGTTGGTGGGTCCTTCTCATTCTTTTTCATTGGTTCATTTCTCCTTTTAAATCCAGATCATCTCAGGAAATTTGATCTTGTATATAACTTTAGTTTGCCATTCCAAATTCCTTATGATATATGATTGACTTGAGATGAAAATATAAGCCTATTTGGATTACACCTCATATCAACTAGCCAATTCTCCTCTGGCACTTGTAGATCTTCACACAGACCACATCTCCACAAATCCATTTTAAATTTTATGCTTAACTATTATGACTGAATGCCAAGTTTTATTTTAATTTTATGGTAAATTGATAGATGTACGCCACAATTATGTATTCATTAAGTGGGCAAAATCTCCAAGAATTCATTTTGAATTTTATGCTTACTTATTATGATAGAATGCCAAGTGCTATTCAATTATAAATTGATAGATGTATGCCACAATTATGTATTCATTAAGTGGGACACATCTCCACGAATGCATTTCATATTTTACAATTAATTATTATGATGGAATGCCAAGTGTTATTTCAATTTGATGGTAAATTGATATATTTATGTATTCATTAAATGGGCCACATCTACATGAACACATTTCTAATTTTATGCTTAATTATTATGATTAAATGCTAAGAGTTATTTCAACTTGATGGTAAATCAAAATATTTTCATATGCCACGATTACGTATTCATTAAGTTGTCATTTATTTCAATTTACCTATATCTTTATATGTGTTTTTACTTGGTAATTTTCTTGTTCTCTATTCTCTATAGCTAAAGAAAATTTCAAGTCTGTCCAAGCTTCCAAAGCCTTATGCCTTTTGAATCTTTAGGGGAATTTGCAAATATGGGGAGAGCTAAGAAGAAACAACTCATTCAATAGACAACTAGAACTCGGTAATTGTTAGAAGAAATGGATAATAAAAGTACGCAGGCTTGGTTGTTCTTAGACACTGTAATTTGTATGCAAGATGTCAGCTTGTCAACATGGGACAAAATTTATAACCTAATGGAAGAAGAATTGGAATATGCAGACAAAAGAACCAGTTCTATGGTACCAGATGAAGACCCAAATGTTGGAAAAAGCTCTTCATTCAATGATTCATCAACTTCTAGACTGCACAAAATTGGTGCAAGACCAAGGGTAATGTTGTATAAACACATTATACGATGGGAAATAAACTTCGTTGATGTCAAGAAAAGGAAAATCATTAGCCCCCATGGAACTATGGTAGGCTCGTTTAGGCCAACGAATATTAAGGGTATGTATAAGTTTCTTGATTTCAAGCTTAGCTATATTGAATTTTTCATTAATGACTTTGTGTAGATCAAATATAAAGATATGGAAAGAACCTGCCCTTCTCTTATTAGAGATTGAAGGAAAGAGTCAAATAACCACAAAGAAGATTCTTCCTGTGAATATGCCATTGTTTCCCTCAGTTACCCATATTTCTATATAACTTCTATGTTATGAAGATTTTTTGGTCTTAAAAATGCATCCCATTTTCTACTTCAATGGGTTCCTCTGATTGAAATAACTTTAGAAGGGTTTATCTTTAATTGGTATTACATGTCATCCTATCTTATGGAAGCTATCTGTTTTTCAATTGAATTCCCAACGATAGGTTGTAAATGGACACCAAGTGAATGCATGAAGATGGGTTACAATTTTGGGCCAAATGTGGCGACGAACTTTCAAAATTTTACTCTTTTATCGAATTGAAGCTCTCAAAATTCATATAAGAATTTTGCCTTGATTCAGAGTAAAAAGACAATTTGTGGAGAATTATTATGTTTTCCTAATGATGTTTTTTTGCAAAAAAAAAATAGTGTCGTATAATCTATCAATTTTCCATTAAATGAAATGCTTGTGCTTGCAAATTTTCAAGACATCTTAAGAGGTATGTGTGTGTTCGTGTAGCATAAATTAGTCTAAAATATGTAATTTTAAAATATATATATATATATATATATGAGCATGATCTTCATGGAGAAAGCTAAGTTCTTCATATTAATTTTTTTTTTGTGCAAATTATATTTTTTATTATTTTTCAGAGTTGGCAAAAGTAATATTCCAATTTCATTTTGCAGGCACATGTTTCCACGTAAGATTTTTTTCAACTATTTAAATAAATTGAAAAACCAAGAGTACCCTTTTGGAGAAGACTCATAAACGAAGATAGTGGTATTTTTTGAAATTTTTTCGTTGTGTATATTTTATGTTATTGATTTTTTATTTAGCACCTTTGAAGATGTCCAAAAAGATTTCAAGCATTATGTTTAAAAAACAATCAATGAAAATATCATATGAATTTGAAAGTGGAAAACTCATATTCCATTGGATAGAGGATTCTTTCATGAATCCAATATGATCAACTCCACCACTTAAGGACAAATTCTGCCCTAAATCTGCTAGTGTACAAAATGGTGTCGTCGAGAAATTTGCAGAAGGGGTGTTAAAACTGTCACTTTTAGGACCTTAGTAGCCCGATCAAGTGGTTCAGTTCTAAATTCAAATAGCTCGATTGAAAGTTAAAGAAACCCTCGATAGATCCATGAACATTGGTAACCAATGGCTCGATCGATCTATAAAGCTCAATCAAGCCATTTAAAAATTAACCGCACATGAACTTTTATTAATGGCATTGATGTTAAATGATACAGGCTAGGAGCTCAATCGAGCTCTTACTTTCAACCCCAAAAAAAGAAAACAATCCAAATTCAAATGCATGAAAAAATAACAACAAACATCCATTCATAGAAAAATATCAGAATGTGGAAATTACACAAGAATTCACCACAAACATGGGAAATTGGAGATTTCGATCTTGAAAAGGAAAGAAATTGCCAAGCACGGAGAACCAATAAGAGCATTTAAAAAACTATATGCTAACCAACTAGGAGATTTTTGAGGTCTGTAATGGGCCCCCTAATAAAAATGTACAACCAAAATAAACTTTATAAGAACCAATAGGATTCAAGATAATAAAATGATTAGTTAATTTTAATAAGTTAACATATACAATTAATACTATTATAATAATATAGAAATAATAAAGATAATTATATATATATTGATAGTAAATCCATACTAGAGATAACAGAACATTCAAATTAACGTTTAATATTATATAATCAGATAAAATATGAAATAGATTAATGTGATTAATAAGAAGCAAAGAATATGATATAATAGAGTATATACACTTAAATTAATTTAATGAATAAAAATGAAAATTAAATTAAAATTATAACAATTATAAAAATTGAATATAATAATAATAAATAAAAAACACATAGATACATATATTATAATTCAATATGTGCAGATTAAATATATTAAGAAATAAATAAATTAATACAAATCAAATAAATACATATATATCCAAATATATAACCAATTAATTAATAAACAGTAAAGAATAAGAATAATAACATAAATAGATAACAATTATATCAACATGAAAACTTTCAAACAAATATATATATCATGGAGTTAGTAGTAGAAATTAATAATAAAAGCATGACATATTTAACATGGAAACTAAAAATAATAACATGAAAATTAATTCAGTTATGATAATAAATTAATACAATTATAGGAATCAGACAAAATAAAAATGAAATATACTCTTTTATTAATACAAATAAAAATTAATTAAATATAATTAGACAATTATAAAAATACAATATAATAAAAATAAATAAATAAGTACATATTCATATACATATAATTATAAAAACTCTTAAAATTGATTTCAAAGAAATATATACAGACTAAATAAAATATAAGAATTAATACAACAATTAACAATAAACAAATAAAATATATAGCATAATATATAATCATTAATAAACACAAAAGAATAAACAATAATAACATGTATAGATAAATAAGTATAATAACATAAAAACATTAATATTAAATAAAAAAAAGTAAATATGATTAAACAAAAAAGGTCGGCTTATATCCATAACCTTACTTAACCTTATTTATTTCTCGTTTTTCCCTTCTCTGTACAAACAAGTCCTGATGATGAGTCTTGGTATAGGCTCGAAACGTCGACAAAAGAATGGAAAACACTGTGGATCATCCGAATTCAACTTCTCAAAAACCACTCCACAGAAACCTACAAACTAAGAACATTCAACTCATTAATGGCTAATCAATTCTATATTAGTTTTTAGTATATGGTCATTTCAGATCAACTATGACATTGTTTTGAACCTGGAGAAAGAAAGTTTTCAAGGAATTCCAACAAACTTCCTTCTCTCTATAATGACTTGTCGCATAGACATTTATTATGTTGATAATGTTCAGCTAATTGTGAAGGAACAGGGGGGGTCACCATCTGGAGGAGGCTCTAGAGGGACCATCGGAGGCAGAAGGCAAAGGACGAGCCTCCCTGGAACAGGGGACCTCGGGAGCTAGAAGGCATGCGTTCTTCAATTCAAAGAAAACACAGAGCATGAACTATTCTCAAACTTCGAAAAATCTCCTCTATGTGAAAGCACTGGTTTGATTGTTAATATTCAAAAGTTGACATCATATTGACAATGAATATTTAATGGCTTATTTCTAAACACCAACCTCTATGGTGTCCCTTTTTTAATCCAGTTTTAAATTGGTACTAATTCATCTTAAAAATTCAAGATGTTTCTGCAAAATGTTTAAATAAATAGTAAAGTGAACAATTACATCCTTTACAGATCTTCTTGTATGCACAAATGAAACAAAGTTCATTACCTCAGAAATTGCATTTTAGAATTGTTTATGAGAAAACTTATTTATCTCTCTTTAGGAGGAAAACACTCCTATGACATTTTGATCAAAAGGATCCTCTTCAAAACCATATAGTGATAACAGATGCAATCGTGTCTTTAAAAAAAGGAACAAAAAAAATACATGTTTTCTATTGTTTAGACATGCATCAGCATCCAAATATTATAAATGTAAAATATTTGCATGAAGAGAATATTACAAATGAAGAGAAAAGTGCATTCTCTACAAGGGTGTTGGAGGTATCCATCAACACCTCTTATGTGTGCATGTATAGAGCATTAAATATTTGCAATGTATAAGACACATTGAATATGGTCACTAACGCGGCCATCTAAAAATGCAGATGATATATCACCTGAGGTTGGGAATCTCAAGTCTGTACATACCGAATCGCAAAGCTCAAGGGTGCATATCTTGCAAGTATTGGAACTCAAACTATGCAACCTTCATTCAAACAACGTCAAAGGTGCATCTCAAACCAGGGTAGATGGGTTTGTGCAACATAATAATTTATTAAAGTATTATCCACTGATGCTGTGGGAAAACTAAAAAGCCTTTTGCATGTTTCCATTAAGACAACATCAAAGGTGCAACTCAAACCAGGGTAGATGGGTTCGTGCTGCCTAGTATTTATTGAAGTATTATCCACTGATGAGGTTGGAAAACTAAAAGCCTTTTACAAACTTACAAATATTTGTGTATATGCTACCATGCACAAAACGACACAACGTCAAAGGTGCAACTCAAACCAGGGTAGATGGGTTTGTGCTGCCTAGTATTTATTGAAGTATTATCCACTGATGAGGTTGGAAAACTAAAAGCCTTTTACAAACTTACAAATATTTGTGTATATGCTACCATGCACAAAAAGATTGTGCACTAAACTAAGAAACTAGATCCATACAATTGAGTCTTACAGCATTATCCATTTAGACATTACTACAGCCAACGGGGCCTCTCTGTTAGTTGGTCAAAAAGGAGAGGTGTTATGCCCCACACTAAGGTTCAAAGCCCCTTAGAGTAAAGTTCCACCCTCATACACCAGCAGCTACACATGTAAGTGGTTTGGGTCAGGTGCAAGCCAAGGGTGATTTGGCAGTATAAATTCCCCTAAGTTGCAGCAACTTGGCCCAATGATTGCTTTCACAAATCCACTTGCTCATGTTGACAGGAAGTATGTATGAAAAAATATCTCCGCACAAAAAACCAAAAAGAATTTACCAAATGAGAAAAGAAGTGTTACTTCTCACCATGAGCAAAGGATAGCACTATTACCAGCCAACCGCTGAATTTTTAACAGAGAATAACCATTGCAACTCTAATAAAATACAACTAATGTGAAGAACCTGAGGTTAAGAACATCTAAATTGACAACTTTCCATCCCATAAATATAGCATTTCATGGTAAATCACCTCGAAATAGCCAACGATTGACCCCCAAACAGTAAACAACTAGTAAGTAAAAGCTCAATCTTTGTGTTAAAATACCAACTTCCTGCACAATACAAGTCCACACAATTCATTGCTTTATTAGAGGTAGTACCAAACGAAAGCAGCGTGAACCGCGTGTATTGGCAACAACCAAGGTCGGTGTCGATCCTGAACATTGCGCTATATCTGAGGGCAACAGATTTAAAAGCAGTAGTAAAAGCAGTAGCCCGTGTTAGCAATGAAGATTAAAGTTTCAGCAGTAAACATTTATATGGAAATCCTTTTCTATGCTCCAGTTTGGCCTTCTTCGATCTAACTATACATCCACATCAGTCTTCAAGAGAAACATTGAAGTTAAAACTTAGAAGTCTTCAAAACAAGGAAACAATGAACATCCATACTGTCTCAGGGATCAGTGGCAGAGGAATAAATTATTGAAATTTGAAACCAGATAAATGCAGAACAATGTCTAATTTGATATATAGAGAGAGACATTTTAAAAGGTGTAGAAGTTGAGAAGGGTACTTGATATATAAAGAAAAACATTATAAAAGAACATAAGAATCATGAAAATTATAATTGATGCAAAATAAGTTCTCTCTACTCAACAGTATATAAATAAGCCTCTGCCACAATCTTCGAAAAATGCTACTACAATTTGTCTTTACATGGTTCTCCACAAGAGGTTGGACAAGAACAATGAGATAGCACAAGAGATTAAGCTCGATAAGTAGTATCTTTAACATGCTAATCTGCATTGAGCCACCAAAATTATATATGGATATGAAGATCAGAAATAAAATTCTGAAACTGAAACTACCTGATACTTTCAAGTCACCGACTGCTGTACATCTTAACAACTCAAGGCACATCTCAACAACACCAAGCATACTAACATCATAAAATATGAATATACTGACTTTGGAAGAAACAAACTATAATGACTTCTGAAAAATAGTCCCTGAACATGGAACAGGCAGTCTTAGCACACCAAAATTCTGTCATTCCTATGTACACAATTCATAGATACCTAGACAAAAAAAACTCCAACTCGGACACCATTACTGAATTTATAGTTAAAATAGCATGTTACGGTGATGACTTGCTACATCTGCTGCTTATGTCCAAACCAAGTGAAACTCAACAGTTCATAAGCTTTTCCATCAAATGTGCAGGCCCAGGAACCATATTCAAAAACTGCTGAAAATCCGTTTCAAATCAGGAGATATCAAACGCAACTTGGCAATGCTTGTTGAGGATACCTTTTGCACACAGGAGAAACTGTTAGTAATAACAACACCAAAAGAAGATCGTCCTTTCAAAATAGGCATTGCATCAATCGCCAACCAAATAAATGCAGATTTCCTAGCATCAATGATCAAAGTACTCACCATCGGGAAAAAGCGGACATCAAGAGTTTCAAGTAAGTTACATGACTGAATTGTACACTCTAATTCTTGTTCTCCAATGCCACATGCCTGGATTAAGAAAAGTGCAACATGATACAAATATGTGACACAACTTAACCATAAAGATTCAAAATGACCTTCAGCAATGAAAGACATTAAGTAATTGAATCAAACTACATCTTTGGAAAAAACTTAAAAGCACATACTTGAAGCAACAGACTTGTCAAGCGAGGGCAATCTAGCTTGAGTGTCTCCAAAGCAATGCAGTTGCTGAAGCAAAAATTCACTCATGAGCCATTCTATTGTCTCCCAGAAATGAAACCTCTCCAAGTACATTTGAAATTTAAGTGAATCTATGATTAAAATATAATAAAACTTACCTTAAATTCAATGTTGCTAGATTTAAACAGGCCAAATTCACTTCCTGGATATTGGCAGAAAGAGACAAGTTCAAAGAAGACAGGCTCATACAGTAAGCTGAAGCAGGAATTACAATCTTTTTAATGTTAGCACAACCTACACAATTGAGATGTTGAAGTGACCACTTTGGGCTTCCTTCCACATGGATCTGGTCATCCCTCAAATCAGACTTCTTTTGTTTTCTATGTAGTTCTGAATCACTGTAAGAATGGCTAGACAGGAATCTAAAATCAAGGTCATGCAGATTAACACATCCATTCAAACTCAGATGGGTGAGATGTGGACACCATGCCAAAAGTTCTTCAATTGCAGATTGGCTAAGAGTGCCATAGGATAAATCCAACTCACAGAGCTTCGGAAGTGCTCTTCCCCTGTGGAGTGGAATCAATGCCGAATTCTCAAGATATTTGCAAGCCTGAAGCTTCAAAACCTGATGAATATGCAAGGGAGCAAAAGGTTGTTAAATTTTGTGACAAAAAGGTACTCAATGATAGGTTGGCAAATTTCCAAGAATTTATACAAAAAAAACTAGGAGTGTTAACTTTAAGCTTCTGAAGTAAACCTTTAATTGGGGACAAGAATCGATGATTGGCTGTAAATTCGTCAAGAATGTGTAAGACAGATCTAAAAGTGTCAAATTGGAGAGTCTCTGTAGAGCCAACAGCCCCTCTGGCCCAATTGAGGTGCACGACATCAAAACCAACAACTCAATGGAAGGACATGCAGCAGTTGCAGTAGCCAAGCAATCATCATTAAACAAGCTACAATGTCAACAAAATTTATAAATATGGACTTCATATTAACAAAAGGCTAATATATGTAGTTAACGGAGCATGACCATAAAGAATTTTTAAGATAACCTGCAGAAAGAGGCATCAAGTGAGTGCAGCTGTGGACAATCAATATCTGCCTGAGACAGAACACCACATCCTTTCAGCTCCAATGATGTCATTTGAGGTGCTCTAATCTCAAGTTCAGTCAAGCGGGGGCATATTCCTAGATTAAGTGAGCAAAGCCCAACCTGCAATGATAATACTCTAGTCTTTAGCATACCAAATAAAATAAGAGGCAAGGCAGTCACCTTGTCTTTTAGTTATTAATAGTTATTATACTGAATAATTCATAGTTAACTATTTACGTTGCTAAATTATCTTTGTTTTTCCTTCTTTTCCGTAGAAGTATTAGTCATGTTTGTTATCAAGCTTATCTGTTTTGAAGGATGTTAATCATTTGAAAGACAAAGCATGACTTAATTTTTAATAGTTATTATACCGAATAATTAAACATAAGTCATGTTTTATCATTCAAATAATTAACATCCTTCAAAACAGATAAGCTTGATAACAAACATGACTAATACTTCTACTGAAAAGCAGGAAAAACAAAGATAATTTAGAAAGATAAATTATTAATCAATGGACACAATCAAGCAAAGCATACAGTGCATCATATTGATAGAATATAGGAAAAACCCAGAAAACAACTTACAGGGGAAAATGACGCTCTCTCCAGGTGATCACAGCCATCTAGACAGATTTTCTGCAGGCTTGGACATGCTAGTTGAAGGTTAGTCACTCCACGACAACCAGTAAGGGAGAGAACGTGCAATGATACGCTATTTAAGTTCACATTTGAGAGGCTCTACAAAAACATACAACAAATAGAATAATCTTAATTAGCAAACTAAAAATCATTATAAATTACAAAGATTGCACGCCGTTGAAATTTTTCAAAAGTCTATTGCATCAAAATCCTATTTCCCAAACCAAACTATCTGCAAATTACAGAACCCTACAGAGAATTACTTGAATTAAATGACAGCAAATTACTTGGTAAGAAGTCCATGCACAAAATTACCAATTTCAAAATTACTGTATTAGGCCAATGACTCATTATTGACTCTTAAAAATTGACCTCAATTTATTCATTGATTTTCACAATTAAGAAAAACATATCATATTTGAATGGAGGCTTTTGTGAGTAAAAATTAAAATTATTTAGATATTTGTCTTCCAGATCCATCACATATAAGTATTGGTCGCTGACACATTTTGAAGTTAGTGTTCCATGGGGACGTGTCCCCCAAGGTCGAGTGCGCACACCCCTCGCACCTGGGATGGGGGGGCATTTGGGGAAACGTTTCCCCACGTCCCCCTTTTGGGGAGACGCGAGGAGACGCAAGGGGGGGATATTTCGCCAGTGTGGGGGACGCGACTCCCCAAAAGGGGGACGCCTGGGTGTCCCCCCTCAAAATGGGCTATGCGTCCCCCCTTAAATTTGCGTGTAAAGAATGATTTGTGATAGGGAAAACCTAGTATTTGACCATAATTCCCTACTAAATGCTATGCAATTCATGGTCCTTTTACTTAAATTTTAATTATTGCCATGAAATGACTCGGGATGATTTGAGAGTGGTTCCAACCTCATTGGATTTCATATGGAGAAAGTAGAATTTTAGATCTCACTCAAAATCTAGCAGACTTAACAGTTTTTCAGGAATTCAGGATTCGATGGATTGCAATGTTTCCATTGCATTTTGTCATGTACAAGGGTATGGAATTAGTATTTAATCAAGGGCACCAAGCCCTCTGTGTATTTTAGATGGACTTTTAGAGTCATCACTCCACTGTTTTTGAGTTTTAGCTATGAAATGAGTCAGGATGTTTTGAGAGTGGTTCCGACCTCATTGGATTTCATATGGAGAAAGTAGAATTTTAGATCTCACTCAAAATCCAGCAAACTTAACAGTTTTTCAAGAATTGAGGATTCGATGGATTCCAATGTTTCTATTGCATTTTGTCATGTACAAGGGTATGGAATTAGTATTTAATCAAGCGCACCAAGCCCTCTGTGTATTTTAGAGTGACTTTTAGAGTCATCACTCCACTGCTTTTTGAGTTTTAGCTATATCAATTTACCATTCCAGACTTTAGATTTCAATATATATTATAGTCTATTTTTCTTAGTACTAATTAGATTCTAGAATGATGAATGATGAATTTAAATTTTAAATCAATTTAGAATATAGAATGATGAATTTAATTTTTAAATCAATGTAGATTCTAGAATGGTGAATAATGAATTATGAATATGGATCAAAGTATTTCATTATTGAATCTCGTGGTCTATGGATGAATCATGTATGTATTAGTAAGGATGATGAGTATGGATCAATGTATTTCATTATTTAATTCAAATATGTATGTATTATTCAATGTTTTAAAATTCGGCCGAATCGAATCCGAAACGGCCGAGTTGATCCGAGTCATTGAAGAATTTTATGACCCGGCAAAAAGCCCAGTTCGAGAGGCCGAGTCAGCGAGTTATTGCATGACTCGGCCGCATCAGTCATGTCTCGGTCAACTCGGCCGTTTTCACATCTACTCGGCCGAGTCATTAAATCTGGCCAATCACCCCAAAAAACAGCGATTTTTCTAATTTTTTTTTAACTTTTTAACATTTAGCTGATTGTTGGGGACTCCAAGGTGTTTTATAAATTGGTTAAGTGCTATTTGGGGTCCATTCCCCTCTCCTAGTATTGATATGCTATTCAAATTTCATGGTAATGTTAAATTCTTAAAGTAAAAGTGACATTCATTTTCATCCTTTTACTTAAATTTTTAACATTACCATGAAATGACTCAGGATGTTTGAGAGTGGTTCCGGCCTCATTGGATTTCATATGGAGAAAGTAGAATTTTAGATTTCATTCAAAATCCAGCAGACTTATCAATTTTTCAGGATTTCAGGATTGGAGGATTGCAATGTCTCCATTGAATTTTGTCATGATTAGGGTATGGAACTCATATTTAATCAAGGGCACCAATCCCTCTATGTACCTTGATGTTAGTGACATTGGTTGTCAAACTCCTCTGGGATTCGCTCCCAAACCAAGAGCTTTTGAAAATGTCGCTCCCGCTCCCGTTTTCACTCTCGCTCCCCACTTTCGCTCCCGCTCGCAAGTAACACTGAGCCAAATGATGTTGGCAACTCTAGCAGTAGCCAGTAGTACTGGTCACAGACTTTTGTTGTAGAGGCCATTTATAGCCTCCTTGGTTATGTGTTTTTGTTTTGATCTCTAAATCATCATCGTGTATGTATTGGACAATGCACTGGGTGCCATTTTGATATAGTGGATATATTCATGAGCCTACTTTGATCATATGTTGTCTTCTATCTATATTCTAATGCTGTGTGTTTGGAAACATGAATGAAAATCTTTAAAATTATGTGTTTTTATAAAAAATAAATATTTATGTATTTTTTACAACGACCGAGTCATTAAAATTGAACCGACCGAGTCGATACCGAGTTGGAGTCGGAGTCGGAGTCGACCCTTGACCGAGTCGGAGTCAGAGTTTTAAAAAGACCATGACTAAATATCTAATACTAAGGCTGGATGTGAGATAGCTGGCCCTCCTAGTCATTCCACAGCTCAACGGAATTTGGTTCAATTTCTGCAGGATTTTCTGGAGGCACGGGATAGGACCCGCAAGGAGGAGCATGAAGCTGTGATGGGGATGCTTAATCAATTGCATTATTTTCAATGTCACGTTCGTGAAAGAGTAGTGGTGGTTTGGCGGGGGTAAAATCTTCTCGCTGAAAAAGTAGACAAGTTGGAAACATGGCTAGCTCACTTCGCGCAGCGTGTTAGATGTTCGTATCACCCTCCTCCCCCTCTAGGGACCAGGACAGACAATCCAGCTTTCGTTCCTTCTGATGATCAAGCATGGTGAAAGGTTATTTTGGTTGTATTCTGGTACTTTTGACCTTTCAGGCTCTGGACTGCTCCCTTTAGTCTCTTTTTGATTGTATGCAATGCCCAGCAAGCATTGGTCGACAAACGTGGTCAGGGTGAGCCTAGTTGCTTTTTTGTTATCTATGTACTCCTTTTTTGGAGTGAGACCAGTTGCTTTTCTGTTATCTATGTACTCCTTTTTTGATTAATGAATAGATCATGGACTTACAAAAACAAATATCTAATACTAGAAATAAATAAAATAAAAATAAAAACAATATTATAGCCCATTAAAAGTAAATAAAATTATTATAAATAAGATAAAAAATGTTAAAAAAAAATATTATTTAAAAATAAAAATTCCATATAATAAATAAATACAAATAGTATTAAACATTATAAATATATATAGATTTATATTACTAAATAAAGACAAAAATAACTAGAAAATAATATAATAATATATTAAAATGTTATCAATATATAGAAAGATATTAAATAAATTAAGTTCAATGAAATCTAAAAGCAATGGTCAAGACCAGGACTAAATATATAATGTTTTAAAAGTTCTTAAAAGCTTTTAAATAAATTAAGTCAAGGAAATCTAATTTAAAGAAAACTATATATATATATATACCTTGGTACTGTTATCATAAGTAAAAATAAATTATCATAAGTAAAATTATCATAAAAGAGCAAAAAGTAAGCCAAATGAAATATAAATAATACTAATAATGTTATAAATAAAATAAAATATTATGACTAGATAGAACATATAAAAATTAAAAATTAGCCAGGGATAAAATAAATTAACCAGAGCTAAAAATAAGAGAATAAATTGAAATAAAAGGAAAAAGAGAATAAATCGAAATCAAATTAAGGAGAAGAATGTCTAGAGGAGAGAGCAGGGATCCAATTTTTACTGATTCTCCAGCCGTAATCTCTATTAAGATTGTTGGCAGGCCATTTCTCTATCTCAATGACTTCCCTGAACTTCTTGTGGTGATAATGAGAAATCTTAGCAAGGACCAAAGCATCCTCAATACAAATGTGATGCTTAGTTTTTGTTGAATGTTAAGCAAGAGCCGAAGAACGAGAGCAAATATGCCTAATGTCCACAGCATGATCCTGAACTCTGTGCTTGATAGAACAACTTGTCTCACCTATATAAGGCTTCCCACAATAACGCAATGGTGTAAACCTCCTTAGTGTTAGAGGGGTCAATCCGGTCCTTGACAAACCTGAGGGAAGACCAAATAATATTAAGCGGCTTAAAGGTCGCAAAGATATTACTCTTCTTAAGGATACAAGCCAACTTGTTAGAGGTTCTTTGAATAAAAAGAATATGAACAGTGGTAATAGGATTGTTGGGATCAACATTAGCTCTAGGTCCTTTTGCTGCTTTTTGGAAGGCTTTCAAGCCTTGATGCTTTCTATCACCAATGTTCATGAAAACCTCTAAAATATGAGTTTTCTCATCATTCATATGAAGATCATCAGAAATCCTAAGGGCTCTAGTAGCAAGGGAGTGTAAAACACCGAATTTCTGGGATGTGTGATGATAAGAATTGGCATGGAGATATTGCTTGGTGTGAGTCCTCTTGCGAAAAAATTGATGGGAGATGGAGCCATCCTCCTGCTTGGTGATGAGGACATCAAGAAAGGGAATGTTGCCATCAACGTCGATCTCCATAGTGAATTTAATAAATTCTGATTGGTTATTAAGATGCTGCTTAAAGATTTCAATCCTTTCACGACCATGGGGCCAAATGATAAAGGTATCCTCAACATACCTTTTACAAAGCTTAGGTCAGAAAGGAGCAGAAGCAAGGGCTATAGCCTCAAAATCCTAAATAAAAAAAGATTTGCCACAATAGGGGAGATTTGCCATATCAATTTCAGAAGAAAAACAAAATCCTACAGTTATGTAAACCTAAATTTTAAACATACTGCCTTACATTTCCTATCTGACCTTTCATGTCTGATAACTGCATAAATTGAAGGGGTAAGCAAATACCAAAATAGGAAGTGCACAGATAAAAGATGGTATCTATTGAGCAGGCATGCCTTCAAGAACTAAACACACCTCGCAACTATCAAGAATAAGGGTATTGAGCATCGGACAACCACCACCCACACTGAAAACCTCACAAATTGAGTTAGTCAATGATTCACACTCTGTCAAATCAACTTCAGACAAATGAAGGCATTGTAAGGTTATAGTTGTCAAACTCTGCTGCTTCTGGAGGACCAATTTCTGCATATACCAATAAAACCACAATTTTATTAAATTGCAAATCAAGAAACAAAATAAAACATACAATCATTTGCAAGAAGCCCATCCCTCCAAGCAAACCTCAAGTGCAGTTGAGGTAATGTCAACTCGATTGAGAATTGGACAACTTGTGACATTTATAGATACCAAAGCTGGACTGGACAAGTTTAATTCAACAATCCTGCATGCAAAAAAGCACAGTAAATCAATGGAATAAAAACCTATGATATTCCAAAAAATGTCTTGACTAGACATAAAATTTACTTACTCGCGGCAATTTACTAGACTTATGTGTCGAAGCCTTGGAAGATCCAGTGTGACAGAAGTACTACCTCCCTCCAAAGCAGCTTCAGTAATTATCAACCGGTTCAACACAGGAAAATCGGCCAATAAGCTGAAAAATGCGTCACTTAAAGTTCCACGGTCTATAGTTAATACCTCAAGACTCCTGCATATCAAGGAATTATGTGAGAAGAAATAGACACAGGGCACATCTTTGATCATGATACTGAGTACATGAAGAATGGGACGAAAATAACTTAAAAATAAGCAACCTCACCTAAGACTACGCAATGCTTCAAGGACAGGAATATCCAAAAGAGAACCTGGAAGATGCAGTTCTACAGCCCTTGTATACCTACGGCACAATTTAGCAACTGTCCAGATACAAAGTAAATCATTGTAGAAATATAGAACCATGAAACAAAAAATATAGGTCACGCACATTCAGTAACATTCACAATCTGCTTCCAGTACCAAACAACTTAGACGTCATTAAGGTAATTGGCAAGTACCTTGCTCTGCAGTAATTCGACAATTCTCAAAATTCAAACATCTCCAGAAGTCTTCATGAACACTGGCAGCATGCCACTGCCTGCATACTAGACGAGTTGCACACAGCGTTCTATGGTCTAGAAAAGAGAAGACCTGCCATAATAATTTACAATTTAGTTATATACCAAGTAGGAACTAGTATATACCAAAATGAACCATTCCAAAGGAAATTCCGAAAAGAAAACATTTGATACTAATTTAAAATCAGCTATATAACATGCATAAGAGCCCCTGAACGGTTATTTTGAATGACAAAACAGCTAATGCACTCAGATGATTAAATCACCGCAGAGGCAAATTCTAAACAAATTCAAGAAGGCCAAAAAGAGTAAACAGATGAGAACTAAACCTTCATATGCATACATACCATGTGAATTAAATCATCAATAAGGTCCAATTTTACTTCATGATGATTAATATTATCACGGCCACTGTGATCTCCTTCATTGTCATCTCCTGTATTCAGTGATTCCGTAGATTCTGAGGGCTGAAGTACCCTAGGTGGCAGGTTTTGAGATAAGCCATGTTCCAAATTTCGAGATGATTCGTATTCCAAGTTCGTAGATGAGTACTGTTCCATGGCATTTGAAGAGCCCGAAGTCATGCAGTTCATTTCCCTGAGAATAATAAACTGGTGTCAAATGCCTAGCAAAAAATACTAGATGCATTCAAGGACAACGACAATCTATAAATTTAACCTTGGTGCTCCATTAACACCTAAAATAATGCTCCATATTAATACACATATCTCAATGTCCTGATCATAATTGCATTTGTCGATGATATATCAAAATTATTGCAATAAATACACTAATTTCAAGTATAAAAATATCTCCTAGAAATTATCCTTACAACATAAAATATCCCCATGTGCTGCCCATTGTGTCCATTTGGTGCTCTAGGATATTGGAAAAATTCGCTTTATCAAAAACTAATGAGAAAATTCACAGGATATAGAAAGCTGGTGCATCTTGCACTGCTCCATCACACGCTTCACTGCCAGCTTCATATCTCTTCAACCACTCCTGGCTTATGTGTAGAAGTTGAAGTTCTTCTAATGAGCAGGTTGCAAGCCTATCAATAAGCCGGAAGGGCAGATTATTGTTAAACATTGTACCGGGATTGTTTCTGGGAAGGGGCAGAGGAGGTATGAAATATTAGTGAACCTGACAAAGGCTTTTCACTTGGTTGATGACATTAATCTCACAATGGGCTACCTGTATGACGCCATGGATAGGGTCAAAGAAGCTATCCATTCTCAACGAGGATAAGAGTGGAATGCAATATGTGAGACACATGATCTTGCATTTGAATGATGAACAAGGGAACAAATTACTCCATCATCCTAATCATGCAGCAGGGTTATGCCTTAATCCTGCATTTTTTACTCCTGTGATTTTAATTTCGATGGTGAGATTGAAAGAACGAGCCTTACATGTATTCTGAGGTTGGTGCAAAAATAGATGGGTGCACAATGATTGAGCCGAGAGGCTTATTCTACAGCCCAGTGTGAAGGCGACGTGTAAGTATGTCCGTCCGTCTGTCTTAAAAAAAAAAAAAAAAACTGTAAATAGAAAAGAAATGTCAGCTGTGATAAAAATAAAAATAAAAATATGATATGCATATTTAATTGGTAGTCTACTTGTCCATATGACCTAATATGTTCTGTGAAGTAATTAGAAGTAAAAACATATGTGTATATATATATATATATATGTGAGTAAGATGTTTAAATCTTATAGTTTTCAAAAATATTTTAATACATGATATCAACTTCATATATTTTTATATATAGAAAAAAACGGTTAAAAGAAAATATTTTGATGTTGTATAAAACAAAATATCTAATATAGGTTATGAACAAAATATTTTAATATGAATTAATATTGATGTATATTTAAAAATATCTTAATAACAAGAAAACCAGTTTAATGTGCGCTGATAAAATAGCTCAATGCACATGTTACGTAATCTTTGTAACATTTAAAAATACAATTTAAACAATAAAAAAATTACACATTGTTTTTCTACACTCTAAAATAAGTTTGCACCTGAAGAAATTTGACCCCTCTCGGCTAACGTTAGATCCGTGATTAAGATGGATCTATACTGGTATAGAAACAGATGTCTGATGGAGATGTATAAAAGAGCTATCATTTGAATGATGAACAAAAAACAAATTACTCCATCGTCTGAATCATGCAGCAGGACTCTACCTCAATCCTGCATTTTTTACTACTGTGATTTTAATTTCGATGGTGAGGCTCATGGAGGAGTCCTTACATGGAGGTTGGTACATATATAGATGAGTTCATAATGATATAGAAACAGAAGAAGATGTATAGGACGGTTATTCATTTATTTGGATTTGACACGATAATACAAGCAAGGGAAACTACAATGACATGTAGCCAATGTAGTTTTTAATGACAAGCTTCGATATTTTTTTGTTTTGTTTAATTTGTTTTTTACTATTTGGTGTCATTTACTTCTTGTCTCTTTTTCTCATTTTGTATAGACGTTCAGTGAAAAAACACCACAATTACAAAAATTTGGCATTCAAGTGTTGAGCCAGAGCCAGTGCAATCTCACTGTGGAGAAGCAGTTAGACAGATGACGCGGACACAATTTGCTCATGGCTGATTGGGTAATGGACACTGAGGGACCTGTTGTGAAAAAGTATTTTGGACGTTAAATATGGAGGATATGAGGAGCAGGTGCCAACAAAGAAAGTCCCAACATAACCATTAGAGGAGGAGAGCCAGTGGAGAGTAAGCTGCCAGCCTCAGTACCTACAAGGCTACACCCACCACCAAACATTCAAATCCCACACCAATTCTTCCACCACTCGAGGTAGACCCTTACCTTCACCAATAAAAGAGGCACAGGGAAATGATAATAGATTGTAGGTGGATCATGAGATACATTTGATGCAATTTTGAAATTTTGTATTTTCTATTCAATTTTGAGTCTTGACTCAACAGCAATAGACAGGTAATATGCGATGTATTATCTGGCATATAATGCATCTTTTATATCCGTATTCTTTTTATATTCATGATACAATGTAATCTGGTCCTGATAATAGCTATTATGAATCAGTGTTACAAGGTCAAAACAACTCATATTGGCCATAAAACTTCAGACTGAGAGGAAATATGGATCGTAGAATAATTCACTCCAATGCAGTAAAGCAACAATAAGCTCAGCTGCCACCCAATAGTTAGTGGGCAACGTGACTGTGATCAGAGATAGCAGATGGCAATTTACCAAAAAAAGGTAAAATATTGATTCACAGGGACATCTTGTTATAAGTCACCAAACACACAGATTATAGTAGTCCAATGTTTTTAAAACCAGAACCGGTGACCGGACCGGTCCACCTAATGAACCGGTTTACCGACCGGAACTGGTTTGGTCTAAACGAACCGGTTTTAGAAAAATACCTATGTTACCAGGAAACGTGGGTTCGGGGACGGGGACGAGGACGGGGACGTCATTTTTTGAAACAGGGTGCGTGGGTTCGTCGGGGGTATATTATAATTTATATATA
>APFE030868072.1:246620-291419 GCA_000404065.3 Pinus taeda | reverse complement strand
TATAAATTATAATATAAGTGAATTTGTATATTTTTCAACTTTAAACAAGAAAACTAAAATACTTATGATTTAAACATGCACATCATTGAACATTCAACATTCACAATGAAATTTCAAAATTGCTAGTGTTATATCAAGTGCAAATTGGAGTTTACATATTAGTAAGAATCATGATATATTTCCATTGTCATTCTACATTCAAAATTTGCCTTGAGACATCTCCAAACAAAACTAGGAGATTTTAAAATACTAAAATAAAAATAGCTAATGGTGAACAATGGCTTCCTCAAGCCATGTCATCAACATCACTTAGATCTTCAATTAGCATGCTCTCCAAGTAGAAATCACTCTCATCTTGAGGCTCTTTCTCATCCATAGCAACTGGAGGTAGCTCAATAAAGCCATCTGGTTGTATCTCCTCGCCCACACACATAGCATCATTTGTGTATTGGCCCCATCTCTTGAAAGGATCCTTGTAACCAAGATCTTTTTGAGATATGAGACAAAGTGTGCTATGAATGTACACTAAGTTCTCTGCCTTCTTTGAGCCCAACCTATTTCTCTTTACCGAATGGATAAAGGCATAAGTACTCAAATTCTTCTCGAAAGATGCAGAACTAGCTACTTGGAATATTAGGGGAAGCCCATTAAATTAATTAAAAATTTAAAAATAAAAACTAAAATGACTCCAAAGAACCCGATTTTGGGGTTCCAAGTACCCATCATCAGGGTTCTTCATACCTGTCAAGACAAAAGAACCCAAATTTTTTTAATGGAGAACCCGGTTCTTCATAGAAGAACCCGGTTCTTATGGGTTCTTCTCAGAAGCACCTGTACAAGAATCCGGTACTTGGGTTCGAGAACCCGGGACGGGTTCGAGAACCCCACCCTCGGGTTCGGGAACCCGTGCAACATAGCCAAGAAGTGTGACACAGAGCCACGCAAAAGAAGTCGGGAGCTGCACAGAGCCTCAAAGAGGCCAGCGTTGCTGACGTAGAGGGCCAAAGGGCTGACGCATGGCATCCCAGGGCTGATGCAGACCCATCTGGTGTGACACAGAGCTAGCATGAGGTAGAGAGGGGCTGACGTAGTTCACAAAGAGGCAATTGCTAGAGTCTAGAAGGTTGCAGAAATATTGTAAAGTGGAGCTGGTGAGGTACTGTAGTCAGAACAGTACCTGACAAAACAGGGCCAGAGAGTTGTTACCAAGGGTTTCTAGCCAAGGAACCTGGATTAGCAGTGAAGTTGCACAAGAAGATTAGAGTAGGGGGCATCTCGACAAGTGGCAACAGGTTTTCCACAAGGGAAATTAGGACTTAGAGGGAGTCCAGAAGAGAACTTCCAGACGGGAAGTAGAGACTCAGAGGAGTCGAACAGAGAACTTCCAGGAGGGAAGTAAAGGAGCGTCATGGCACTACACAGGGTAAGAGACGAGGATATACTGGACAAAGCATCAAACTTTGCAGTCTGGAAGGCCAGAATCTTATCAATGCTTGACAGGAATCGTGTCAAGAACTTCGCCTTGAAGGTTATAGCTATTCCAGTCGACCCCAATGATAACGAAAAGTACGAAGAGGCGATGGCGAGGGCCAAGTGCATTAAAATTGACGAGGTCAAGGATCATGTGGTACCACATATAGCCGAGAAGGAAATGGCAATTGAGATGTGTGAGGCTCTCAAGAACCTGTACCAACATACTTCTCTGCAAAGAAGAATGCTACTCGAGGACCAGATGAGGTCGTATCAGATGAAGAAGGGTCAATTGATTGACACCTTCCTCGGAGGACTGAATGAGATCCGAGACCAGTTGACTGCTATAGGAGTGACACCGGATCAGAAGCTTATGGTAAGGACAGCCCTGAATCTTGTCTCAGAAGATTGGGAAGTGTTTGTCCAGAGTATCCTGGGCAGAGGGACTCTCCCACCTTGGGACGAGATGTGGGCAGCTCTTCGCGAGGAAGAGATCAGACGACAATCGAAGACAGGTAGCAGTAGCAAAGGGATCAAGGTCAAGCAGGAGGAGGAGGATGTGGCCCTAGCATTTGAGGGAAAGCAAGAGAAGCAGAAGAAGAAAGATCTCTCCAAGATCAAGTGCTTCCACTGTGGGGAGATGGGTCATTATGCAACCCAGTGCCCAAGGAAGAAGAGTAAGGGAGAGTCTTCCGAGACTAAGGTAGCGCCAGCACAGGTAGCAAAGGAAGTTTTGAGAGACAATGCCTATGCCATGAGTGTACATACGCCACTTGAGCGAAAGTGGGAAGACATCGAGCTGTAGTCAAATGGACTACAGGCGATGAGGGGCAGGATCCTCGAGGTACCCAGCCTCTTGGATTAGACCTTGCTACGGGAGCCCCAACGAGGAGTAGCAGGACTGGCTGGGTGGGTAGAGACGGATGCGGATGGAGCGATAGAGAGAGCTACAATGCAGGAGTCCCAAGACAGCGCAGAGCTAGCAGGCTGCAGCAGTGCGAGAGGCACAAGAGTATTGCACTAGTGCAGGAAGGCATAGAGAGGTGTGCAACGGTGCAAGATGCAGGGAGTTGTTGTAGCAGCGTAGAGGTCAGAGAGAGGGAGCACATGTCAGCGGCAGAGAGAGCTTCAGCATCAGTGGGTGTTTCTAGCCCAACAGGGAGGTCAGTTGGGAGATCAATTACTTACCTCTTAGTAACTGAGTTGCAGTGCAGCAGTGGGCAACACAATGCAGCATGATGAGAGGAGGTGCAATGCAGATGTAGTGCTGGGATAAAGGACCAACAGCAGCACAGATGCAGAGGGAGCTTTCATACAAATGCAATGGTTGCAGTGGCAGAACCATGGGCAACAGTACAGGAAGCAACAGTGCAGAGGATGTTGGGCAAGAAGGCCTAGCATCAGCACAAGTATCGATGCCGGATGATCAGAGTAATACTCAGTGAGTATTGCTAGAGCACAGTCCTCACTAAGAGGGAGTGTTGATTTGGGGTAGCATTGGATGTGCTCCAACCACGAAATTTGGTGGAGAGGTTGGGGCACATGAGATCTCCAATACCCAGAAAGGGTTTGGGTAGATTCTAAACAGATCAGAAGATATTAAAATAATTAATATTTTTAATGGAGTCCCTAAGTCTAAACTTAG
The DNA here is from genome assembly GCA_000404065.3 of Pinus taeda. Classification (NCBI taxonomy): domain Eukaryota; kingdom Viridiplantae; phylum Streptophyta; class Pinopsida; order Pinales; family Pinaceae; genus Pinus; species Pinus taeda. Next base: position 288,304 of record APFE030868072.1, on the reverse strand, counting down.
GGAAAATAAAATATTAATGTGCATTAATATGAATATGTGTTAGAATGGTCCAAAAGACATGGATCAAGCCGGATCTAATCTTAGCCATTGATTATGGACTTAATCTCGGCCGTTGAGATGTCAATAGGAAAAGTATAAGAGGAGGCTTGAGGGTCACTTGGAGAACACACAAGAGTGATCAGTCATTCTATTCTCTAGAGTGAGGTTTGCTAAGAGAGATAGAATCAGTGATCGGGAGAGCAGCTACGGGGCATTGAGTACAGAGAAACAGAGAAGGTAGAGATTGTGTCGGGAGAGCAGCGTAGAAGCCAAGGAGAGCGACGCAGAGTCAGCAAGGGCTCATGCAGGGCCACGCAGAGGCAGCCAAGTGTTGCACAAAGCACCAAAGAGGCCAACATGTCTGACGCAGAGACCCAAAAAGCTGACGCAAGGTCAGCGTGAGACAAAGAGGGGCTGACGCAGTCCAAATTGGGCAGACATTGGGGTTGCAGAACAGTTTTGTGCTAAGGAGCTGCCGGAAGGATTTTCTGGGGTTTCAGCCAAGAGATTTCTCTCAAACTCTGAGGTATAGCTGCTAAGGAAATTCTCTGTTGGGTAGGCTAGTTTCGGCACCCAAATTGTACTATAATATTGCTTAATAAGAAAACCCCCAGATAGTTGCACCGGTTTTCCCGCATTGGGTTTTTCCAAGGACATTGGTCCAAAAATAATGGTGTCATGTCGTGTGTTTGTTCTTGTTTCTTTTAGTTGCTGATATGTATTATGTTGAGCATACATTAGTGTTTATTTTCAGTATTTACTTTGTAAATAACTTGTTAAAGAAAAATAACAAGTAGGTAGGAATAAATCAGAAAAAGTGCATGAAGGGCTTCTAAACTAAGTAAACTTAGAAACTTCAACAATCTCCATTTCCCTGAATCCAAACTCATCAACCTCAAAGTTAACCGATACTACCCTTATTTCAAGGGCTTGAATGACAGACACTTTACTGAGGGAAGTGAAAATTTCAGTCAAGAGACCCTTCAGCAAAACAATGGGTAATGGGCTGATCCCTAAATTTTTACACCTAACACAATCTACTTCATCTAGGGTTTTAAATGTGGTTATTTTTCTATTGTTCACAGCTGCATGTTATTACATGACATTAATCTCAGGGTTGTGACAGTGCATCTTACATAAGGTCCCTCACTCACTTTTACACAATACTGTAGCACATAATGCATGACTTAACTGTGTTTTCTCCATAATACTGAAGCCTTCTCGCTCTCTCATCTTGATTCCATCATCCAACTGATAGACATTGATTTTGATAATGCACCATCACTTTATGATCGGAAGCCCCAAACAGTCCAAATACATGGCTTCTTTCTTGAAAGCATTATGGAATCTGTTTATTATCTATGGTTCTGACAGCCTATAATTGATGAGAAGAGACATGTATACAGGAAGTTCTCCCTCTTACATCACAGCTTGAGTGACATTATCCATAGGACTCTCACGAGTTTGTTGGTTTCTATTCCCTCGTATTCCTAAAGTGAACTTTCCATTTCTTTGATTCTCTGTAGCTCAATAACTGTACAGTGTAAAATGATCCAAGATACTCATCAAATCTTTAGAAAGCAATGCCATAACTGATGGGTTACTGGTACTCCAGATATCAACTATTGTAGGAATGCCTGATCAACACTGGCTTAAAATACTGGAATATTTTCCTTTTTGGAGGATAAAGAAATAGGCTTAGAATTGGGATTTCCTCCTGGACCCTAGGCACTTTTGCCAGGCTATCACCTCCTAGAGATGACAGGCATCCCTGAAGGGTTTAAGTATGTGGCTTCTTAAAGCAATCCATTATCAGTCTACTTCTATGGATCTAAGAGATTTCAATTGATGTGAGGAGATATCAAGCATACAAACATCCGAAAATTTTTTAACGCCTTAGTACTGCATTTTGGAGCAATGCGATAAGTTTGTGTTTGGTGTAAAAATTTATTTCTTAGCCACAAAACTTCATAAGATAGAGAGGTATGGTGAACTGCCTTGTCTTGTCTTTTTACAAAAAAATTCAAAATATTTTAAAAATATTTGACTATCAAAATCCTCACTTATTGTTGATGTGCAGTAAGACTCAGTATATTTGTCATAAAATATATAGCTTCAAGTTTGAGTCCTCAGACACTTTCATTTTAAATTATAATGTCCTCCTACTTTCAACATACAAAACTCAAACTATTATGTGTTTCTTCTATTTAAAACAAGCAAAAGTAACTTTCGAAAAACATTAACAAATAATAATAGTAAAGGGATAGAGGGAAAACTAACTGTTGTGAAGCTGATGGTTGTCCCATGTAATCAAAATATTTGTCGTAATCTGCCTGAAAATAAATTAAAAGGTTTGATATCATCATGGATGTCACATTATCTTGTGACACTTGGTTTGGCTCAAAGACAACACAAAATGAAAATCAATGAAATTGTAAGATAACTAACAAAAGTAATTCACATGTGAAGAAGAAAAATAAAAGATGATGGGGGAAGAATTATGTAAAGTGGATCAGGAAAGATCTATGATGATAGGCGTTTACTCTCTACAAGGCGTTCATAGGTCACACAACACAATTTGTTTGCCTCTTGCTCTCTCATTTCATTATCGGTTTATTAATTGCTAGTGAGGAATCAAAGAGCATAAGGGCGAGCTTGGGTAAGCCATTAGGGACATATCCCCTGCAGCATAAGTTTATATTCATTGAAAGCCTTTCTCAATATTTTCTCTTATCTTGATGTTCAGGATGACCCTGTAATTTGTAATGTCCCCAATTTGTTGACTTAGAGGCATCATTTTCCATGGCCTAACTGTCTCCTTTAGGCTAGCAAGATGGGAAAATTACTAAGGGGACTAAGGAGTTTGCCCAATTTCTTTGATATTATTATTATTATTAATAATAAAGGGGGGAAATTATTTTTATTAAAAATAGGGGCAAAAGTACTTTATCAATAAAATAATAAAAGGGAGAAATCTAGAAGGTTGGAGAAGGTCCGGAAAAATCTTATAAAAGGAGGGAGGAAAACATTTCTCATCATTCTACCTTGTGATCTCTTATTGTGATTTGATTGGAGCTCAAGCGAGTTTCAGCTCGAGGGTTTCAGGTCAAACTCTCAAACTAGTTTTAGTGATCTTCCATAATTACCCTATCTAGTATTTTTTCAATTTTGGTGGTTCTTCATAGCCACCCTAGTTGGCCTATTATTGTGCTTATTGTAGGTGATCTACTAAAGTTTGCAGCGGTACGAGTTATTGTTGGAGGTTGAACTTCGTGCTACCTTTGGAGGCTGAAATTCTCCTTCTTGAAAGGTCGAGTATTGTTCAAAGAGGCAGAGCTTTATTGCCCAATCTACAGGGCCAAATCCATATCTGAGGGGCCGAATTATTGTCCATCTGTCAGAGGTTTGAAATCATTGTTTGAAGGCCGAATTTCATAGTTTCCTTGGGACAAGGTCGAGTTTGTTAGCATTTGAAGGTCGAATCCCTTTGTTTATCTGGTAGCTGAGGCACTCATTTTGAGAGGGTCGAATTCCCTTTTCCTGTGGTCGAATTATCATCTGAAGAGCTAAGCTATAGAGGCTGAGTAATATCAATCGCAGGGTCTAGATACCCTTGCAAAATTGGAGAGCTAATATGTCAAATTTTTGTGCAAATTATTCATTGTTGTTTCAGGAGGATCGAACAATAATTTGAGGAGGTCAATTTCTGAAGATGGCCAAAATAATTAGTACTGAAAGACAAACATTTATATGGAGATTTCATTGTTGAAGTTCGTGGTCAATCTAAGGAGGGCTGAGTCATTTCTCTACCAAGTCAAATTTCTCTTTGAAGCCAAGACATTCCTGAGGGTCATATCCCATCTTCAGTAGCAGGGTCTATTATTGTTTGGGACTATTGGCTGCCTACAGATCAGAGGATCGAATTGGCTATCCTAAGAGGCCAAAAGCCATTCCTTTGAAGGAAAAATCTAATTATCACTGAGGAGACAAAATTTAGATTATTGGAGATCAAGTGCTCAGTTGTTGACAAGCCAAATCCATCCTTCTCACTAATTTCTGATGTTGGTCAAATTTGTTGTAGTAGATGTTTTTGTGAGGCTGAGTTTGTAATTCTTCAAGTTGAGTTCTTCTCGAGGAGTATCATATTGATTTCAGAAGTTTAGATAGTCCTGTGTAATGGGTTCTAAATTGATTTGGCGATGTAAATTCTTCCCGGTGAATTAATAAAGTCTGAGAATTGCCATCTTTATCTACTTCTTGTGTGTAATCATTATCTTGTTTACCAAGTGTTTGATGTGGGTTGAAGTAGTTTGTTTGCAAACTGTTCGTTGAAAATTCTCAAAGAAAAAAATTTAAAATTCTATTTGGTATTTTAGCTTTGGTACATTACAATGGTATCAGCGCATGGACTTGGCCAGCTGTGGGCCTAAATCCAAGTGATGCCACCAAGAAGAAGAAATAGAGACCCAGAGTCAGAGAAAGAAGTTGAAGATACCATGGGAGACAAGGAGAATGTAGGTGAGGTAGCTGCTACTATAAAATAAATGGCGAGGCAACAAAAGACAACGCTTGACCAGATTGAGAGGAAACAAAAGATGACACTTGACCTGATTGAGCAATTAGCTAGAGCTTCCTTGAGGAACCAAAATCAACAAGACAACAGTGGAGGATCATCTTCAAGTGAAGGAAGCCATATTCATGACTGCACCAGTACACAAAGTCATCCCCATTTATATGATAAATCCGCCAGACCCACCATGCCTTAGTTTCTTGATGAAGCAGTAGAGGAACAGGATATGGTAACAATAGAGGCAGAGTCATTTGCAGTTTCCATAGAGGCATTGTTGGAAATATTGAGAGGGGCGATGAATCAATATTTCATAAATTTCAACAATTTAAGTATCAAAACAAATAACCAATAATGTCACATAAAAAAAACACATGATATATGTTAGCTTTTGTAGCATCAGATGTGTTCGAGTCACAGAACATGGTGAAGAGGCTATAATACATGAGATCTCCATAACCCAGAAATTGTTTATGGAAATTCCACCTAGAATTGGCTTAATTAGATTATTAACCTATTTTTTAATGTTTCCTAAGTCTAAACTTGGGAAAATTGGTTAATTAAACATAAGTCAAGGTGGGAATTCTATAAAAAATCACACGGATTGACAGAATATTAATCTGGGCCCCTGATTAAGATCTAATCTTGGTCGTTGGTATTCGAAAACAAGATTATAAAAATAAGTCGATGGGTAGATGACGAATACACCAGTGCAGATACTCAGTGATCTAGACAGTTCGATTTTCCAGTACATGTGATTCAGCTGGAGTAAATCGAGTCATGGGTTGAGTTGCAGGTGGTAGAGGGGCAGAGTAGCAAATTTCCGGAGGAGTCTCCAGTTCTGAAAGAGTCATAAGAGAAGGCTGAAAATATTCCTCAGGAGGCAGTGTAGGCATTGCACAGTGCCTCAAGACAGGCAGTTCAATTCAGTCAGGAGGGTCGATTCAACATCCATAGGTCGAAAAATTTTCTAGGAGACCGAAAGAATCACTTCCAGTGACAACAATGTTGAAGTTTCTAAGTTTACCAGTTAGAAACCCTCCATGCACTTTATCTAATTTATTCCTACCAACTTGTTCCATTACTTAACAAGTTACTTACAATGTAAATACTGAAAATAAACACTAGTGCATTCTCAACATATTACAGATCAACAACTGAAGGAAACAGAAACAATCACACCAAATGACATCGTTATTTTTGGATCAATGTCCCTGGAAAAACCCAATGTGGGAAAACCGGTGCAGCTATGTGAGGGTTTTCTTATTAAGCAATAACAGAGTACAATCTGGGTGCCAAATCCGACCTAACCAACAGAGAATTTTCTTCGCAGTAATACCTCTCAGTTTGAGACAAATTTCCCAGCTAAAAACCCGGATAATGCTTCCGGCGGCTCCTCAGCTCCAATCTACCCCAAAAACCCCACTGTCTGCCTTTCTGGATTGCGTCAGCCCCTCTCTGCCCAGCGCTGGCCCTGCGTCACCTGGAATAGGTCTGCATCAGCCTTAGGAGGCCCTGCGTTAGCCTTCTGGCCCTCTGCGTCAGCAACACTGGCCTCTCTGAAGCTCTGTGCAACTCCCGGCTACCTCTGCGTAGCCCTACGTGAGCCTTGGTTACTACTGCGTCACTCTCCCTGACTATTGCGTTGCTCTCCCAACACTATCTCTGCCTCTTTGTCTCTCTGTACTCAATGCCCCTCAGCTGCAACTCGGGTCACTAATTCTATCTCTCTTTGCAAACCCTGCTCTAGAGAATAGAATGACTGATCACTCTGGTGTATACTCCAAGTGACCCTCAAGCCCCCTCTTATACTTTTCTCGTTGACATATCAACGGCCGAGATTAAGTCCCTAATCAACAGGTAAGATTAGATCTGGCTTGATCCATGCCTTTTGGACCATTCTAACATAGATTCATATTAATTCACATTATTATTTTAATTTCACTAAGTTTAGACTTAGGGACTCCATTAAAAATATTAATTATTTTAATATCTCCTGAACTGTTTAGAATCTGCCCAAACCCTTTCTGGGTAAGGGAGATCTCATGTGCCCCAACCTCCACCAAATTTCGTTGCTAGAGCACATCTGATACTACCCCAAATCAACACTCCCTCTTAGCGAGGACTGTGCTCTAGCAATACTCCTCATTGAGTATTACTCTGATCATCCGGCATCGGTCCTTGTGCTGATGCTAGGCCTGCGATCCACCATCCTCTGCACTGTTGTATCTTGTACTGCTGCCCATGGTTCTTCCATCGCCACTGTTGCATCTAAACGACAACTCCCTCTACATCCATGATGTTATTGGTCCTTTCTCCCAGAACTGCATCTGCATTGCACCTCCTCTCATCATGTTGCATCGTGTTGCCCATTGGCACTGCAACTCAGTTACTGAGAAGTAAGTAACTGATCTCCCAACTCTGACCTCTTTGTTCGGCTAGAGACCCTCCTGATGCTGAAGCTCCCTCTGCCGCTGACAAGTGCTCCCTCTCTGACCTCTACACTGTTGCAACAACTCCCTGCATATTGCATCATTGCACACCTCTATGTGCCATCCTGCACTGGTGCAACACTCACGTGCCTCTCGCACTGCTACAGCCTGCTAGCCTTGCGCTGTCTCAGGACTCCTGCACTGTAGCTCTCTCTAGTGCTCCATCCGCATCCATCTCTACCCATATCAGCCAGTCCTACTACTCCTCTTTGGGGCTCCCATAGCAAGGTCTGATCCAAGAGGCTGGGTACCTCGAGGATCCTGACCCTCATCACCTGTAGTCTGCCTGACTACAACTCGATGTCTCCCCCTTCTGCTCAAGTGGTGCGTGTGTACTCATGGCACAGTGATTGTCTATCAACACTTCCTTCTCTACCCTTGCTGGCGCTGCCTTAGTCTCAGAAGACTCTCCCTTACTCTTCTTCCTTGGACACTGGGTCGCATAATGACCCAGCTCCCCACAGTGGAAGCACTTGATCTTGGAGAGATCCTTCTTCTTTCGCTTCTCCTGCTTTCCCTCAGATGCTAGGGCAACATCTTCCTCTTCCTGCTTGAGTTTGATCCCCTTGCTGCAGCTACCTATCTTTGACTGCCATCTAATCTCTTCTTGGCGAAGAGCAGCCCACATCTCATCCCAAGGTGGAAGTGTCCCTCTGCCCAATATACTATGGACAAATACCTCCCAGTCTTCTGAGACAGCATTCAAGGCTGTCCTCACCATCAATTCCTGATCCGACATGGCTTCTATAGTAGTCAACTGATCTCGGATCTCATTTAGTCCTCCGAGGAAGGTGTCAATTGGTTCTCCCTTCTTCATATGATACGACCTCAACTGATTCTCTAGTAACATTCTTCTCTACATAGAAGTATGTTGTTACAATTTCTTGAGGGCCTCCCACATCTCATATGTCATTTCCTTCTCGGCAATGTGTGGTACTACATGGTCCTTGAGCCCGCCAAGGATGATGCTCTTGGTCCTCGCACTTGTCATTATCATTTGGGTCCACTGGGATAGCTATAACCTTCAAGGCAAAGTTCTTGACACGATTTCTGTTAAGTACGAATAAGATTCTGGCCTTCCAGACTGCGAAGTCCAACGCTCCGTCTAGTCTGTCCTAGTCTCTTACTCCATGTAGTGCCATGATGCTCTTCTACTTCCCTCCTAGAAGTTCTCGATCTGACTCCCTCTGAGTCTCGATTTCCCTCCTAAAAATCCTTCTATCGATGTCGAGATGCCCCCTACTCTAATCGTCTGTGCAACCGCATCACTGATTCGGGTTTCTCAGCTAGAAACCCTCGATAGCAACTCCCTCCTCTTAGCCTTGCCCTGTTAGGTACTATTCTAACTACAGTACCTCACCAACTCCACTCTGCAATGTTCCCACAGCCTTCTAAACCCCAGCAACTTGAATGTCAGAGATCCTAGACTCTGCGCAATCCCGGCACCAACAACCCGGCCTCCTCAGCCAACTGTGTCAGCCCTCCTAGCTTTTGTGTGGCTCTGTGTGAGGTTCCCTTTGCCTTCTTTAGCCTCTATGTGCCTCTTCCTGGCTCACCCTTGACGATGCAGGCACTAAGTCACCCTTCCCTTGTTGCTGCTCTGCTAGAATTAGCTTATGTCACCTCGGGACAGTGATTTTCTGCTATTATTGCTCCGCTCAGCTGATGTCCTTAGTCCTCCTGTGATCTGCAATCACGCTCTGATACCATGTTGAAGTTTCTAAGTTTACCAGTTAGAAACCCTCCATGCACTTTATCTGATTTATTCCTACCTACTTGTTTCGTTACTTAACAAGTTATTTACAAGGTAAATACTGAAATTAAACACTAGTGCATGCTCAACATATTATAGATCAACAACTGAAGGAAACAAAAACAATCACACCAAATGACACTGTTATTTTTGGACCAATGTCCCCGGAAAAACCCAATTTGGGAAAACCAGTGGAGCTCTCTGAGGGTTTTCTTATTAAGCAATATCAGAGTACAATCTTGGTACCAAATCCGGCCTACCCAACAAAGAATTTCCTTCGTAATAATACCTCTCAGTTTGAGACAAATTTCTCGGTTGAAACCCCAAATAATGCTTCCAGCAACTCCTCAGCTACAATCTGCCCCAGAAACCCCAGTGTCTGCCTTTTTGGACTACGTCAACCCTTGGCCTTGCGTCACCCTGAATGGGTCTAGTCAGCCTTAGGAGGCCCTGCGTCAGCCTTTTGGCCCTCTGCATCAGCAACGCTGGCCTCTCTGAAGCTCTGCGCAGCTCCCGACTACCTTTGCGTGAGCCGTGGCTGCTACTGCATCACTCTCCCCGGCTACTATCTCTGCCTCTTTGTCTCTCTGTACTCAGTGCCCCTCAGTGGCAACTCCAATCACTGATTCTATCTCTCTTAGCAAAGCTTTCTCTAGAGAATAGAATGACTGATCACTCTAGTATATTCTCCAAGTGACCCTCAAGCCCCCTCTTACACTTTTCTCGTTGACATATCAACGACCGAGATTAAGTCCCTAATCAACGGCTAAGATTAGATCTAGCTTGATCCATGTCTTTTGGACCATTCTAACATAGATTCATATTAATTCACATTAATATTTTAATTATTAATTATTTTAATATCTCCTGAACTGTTTAGAGTCTGCCCAAACCCTTTCTGGGTGTTAGAGATGTCATATGCCCCAACCTCTCCACCATATTTCGTGAGTAGAGCACATCCGATGCTACCCCAAATCAACAAACAACAGGCTAGACGTCACATCAAAGTCAGTTTTTGGGCAATACGAGTGGGGCCTATGCAGAAGTAGCACAGAAGCCTAATGCAGAGAGTTCCAGAACCAGTTCTGAGGCTCAATTGTTGCGGGATTGCTTGAGGGTGGTAAATTCCCTCAGATATTCTTGCTAGTATTTTTCTCAGATAGAAATGCCAGTTTGACATCATTTTATTGTACTCTAAATTCTTGTTGCATAAATAATATAACCCTCAACTGCTGCACTGGATTTTCCACATTGGGTTTTTCCGATGACAATTGTCCAAAAATAACAGTGTCACAATTCTTGTGTGTTCTAGAATTTCTCATTTTCCAGTATTTTATTTTCCGCAATATTTTTTATGGTAAAAATTGCAGTTGTGATTTTATTCATTTTTTGTCATAGAAAATAAATTATATAATTAAATTTACAGTTAGGAGAATAATTTTCAATCGCTATAATAGATGAAATTTTCACATGGTACCAGAGTGTAAGTGATCAGCTGAGAAGCTCAAAAGCAGAGAAGGGAATTTCGCTGTTTAGTGGGAGCAGCAGGCCGAAATTATCAGAGATTGCGCAGAACATAAACATCAAGCTTGATTTTCTAGGAAGAATTTGATTTTCAGTTGCAGGTGGCAAAAAAATTTGAATTTCCCAAAATAATGATTCGAGAAATCAGAGGGAGCAGCAACAACTCAAAGTTTCGCTAAGCAGATTTTTGGTTGGACACAGGGGATTTTGCAGCAATTTTCGATTGCAAAATCAGCGTCGGGTGGGAGAAGAATAGCACACACAATTGTCCTTTCTATGACCATGGAAAAAATTGACATTCAGGGGGCCTCAGATTTTTCTTTAAGGTTGGAAGACGGATTTTCTTACTTGTCAAAATTAACTTCACAAGTTGTGTGGTATATAGATAGTGGAGCATCAACTCACATGGCAGGGGTTAGAGAATTTTTTTTTAGCTACAAGGAGGAGCAAGTGGACTTCCATATTACAATGGGGAACAAAACGAAGTGTACTCCAATAGGGAGGGGTACCATTGATTTTCAAAGGGAGTCAGGAGCAAGCACCAATGCTAAAGATGTCTTGCATGTGCCAAGATTGGGTATGAACCTGATTTCAGTATCCCAGTGACAGAATAAGGGATATGATATCCATTTTGTAGGGAAGAAAGTGTTTGTCAAACACTCACACTGGAAGAAGGTAAGATAGATTGGAATTCGAAGCAACAAACTATATAGGTTGCAACTCGACTCTCCAATGGCACTATTAAGCAGTGACAGTAGCAGTGGGAAGGAACTGAATGAGTTATGGCATAGGAGAATGGAACACCTACACCATGGAGCACTCAAAATGCTCAAGGAAACAATAGCAAGGGTTCCAAAACTTGGGATGGAACATGATGATGTGTGCAGAGGATGCGTACTTGGGAAGTATGCTAAGGCAGCATTCCCAAGAAGTGACAGCAGAGCAAATGGCATGTTAGGACTTATACATTCAGATATTTGTGGCCCAGTGTCCACTAGAGTTCTCAATGGTGCCGAATACTTTGTTAAATTTATTGATGACCATTCCAGGAAAACCTGGACCTACTTTTCGAAGACCAAGGATGAGGTCTTCGATCGTTTCAAGGAGTTTAAGGCTCTCGTGGAGAAACTGTTGAAGTTTCTAAGTTTACTTAGTTTAGAAACCCTTCATGCACTTTTTTTGATTTATTCCTACTTGTTATCACCCCAGGAAACTCTCCTAGGTTGTAGCTCGAAGATGCCTGGGAACATATAAATTCAACTTATTGTTGCAAATGGATGAATGGAAGGAATGATGCTTGTCCAAGCCAGATAACCACTTCTACTTTGCTTGACTCCAGACATGCGTGAACATCCCTAGACTACAAGGCTTTAGACCACCAACTACTCACAGTTTTAAGATTGGGTGAATATGGAGAATATTGACCACACCAGCAGATACACAAGACCATGTGATGGCTAGTTGTAACCAGTAAAGAAGTCTACAAATCTAATCTCTTAGTGCACAGACAAGATGATAGCTCTCTAGCACTTCAAGAAGAGAAACCTGAATAGCTCATTCAATGATACTCACAAGACTTTAACACAGAGATAGGATGACAGCTACTCAAATGCTAAACATCAAGAGTTCAGGAATACAACATATCAGGCACATCTTAGAAGAGAAAAGAAATGAAAAGTGAGCAATTAACAGCAAAAGAAGCTTGTATTAGCTGAAAATGAAGACGAGACGCTGCAAGTATCAAAATAGTTACAATCTCCAGAAGTTGGACCTTACACCAAAATATTAACTATCAACCTTGATTACATCTTGTTTCTGGGTATATATAGAGTTTCAATACAAAGGCACTTGGCCATTCTAGGTGTGGAGAGGTCATAATTGACCACCAACCGCATTTAGTTGCCTAATGGAGCTTCTGAGTGCGTTTGCTTGCTTTGGTGGACGAATTTGATCCTTTCCTGTGCTCTACTATCCTCTCGGGCCACTGGAGTGCTTGTATCAATGAGGCCCCATAACTGTTAAATGCAGTTATCTGTTCATGCCCCGTCCTTTTCCTCCTCGGCCATATTGTTTGTTAAATATGGTGGTTGAAGAGCAACTGCACATGGTACTGGAAGACCGGTCACCTTCATCCTTCGGGTGCACAGAACAGTCAAGGGAAATGGACTGTGTGGCGAATGGGCGAGTTGGTCGAAGGAGCAAGATTGGTTGTCGGATCGGGAGGATAGACGGCGGTGATGGCTTGGCAGGGGCTATCGGGCAAAGTAGGGGCGGAATAAACATGGGGTCGTTGGATCTCAAGCGGACAGATCCAACGGTCGTTGGGCGGCGGAAGCGTGCAGTGGTTATCGGGCGAGGACGGAGGACCAAGCAGTAAGCGGTATTGATCGCACCGACTTTGGGGAGTTGAGCAGTAAACAGCGACGACGCGCGATGCCATTCAGCGCGTGACACATGGCGGCAGAGGAGAGAGGAAAACCACTCTCCATCGCGCGTTATCGTCCCGACACTTCGTGGACGCGGGGAGAGCGAACACCATCTGATCGTGGCAGAGATGATCGGACGGTGGGGATTTGATCATGTGGGTCTCCTTGTCGGGAGCTACGAGAGCCATTGGATCGGGGTGCGGCGATCGACGACCAAAATTAAAGGCGACGATGGGTTATGGAAGCGCGAGACCATGTGGATATGGTCTTATGGGGATTTAAGCTTTGCGCTCAGGGCTTGAGGAAACAGGGGTTTACGCTGGGTTTTAGAGGAAAAATAGAGGTAGCAGGGTTGAAAGAGAGTAAGTGGAGTAAAGGAGAAGAAGGAAGATGACTACCATGATCTTCTTTTGAGCACAACCACTACGGCCAAACTTATCTCTGGCCTTCAAAACCTTAGTTATGTAGCAGAGCTAACACTGGCTCCTTCTAGGGATGAGATCCTCCCTGTGAGGTCTTAAAAACTGTAGACCAATGCCTTTCCTACAAAAGCCAGATTAGCAAAGTTTCCTAATGTTCCATTGGGCATGGAGTCTAATTGAGCTTACACTAACACTGATAAAACAACATATTTACAAATTTAAGGCCAAAGGCCTTAAATAACATAAACTTTCAGAAAACGCCCATTAACTGGGCCATTAAAAAATGTTTCTCCTTCCATACTTTGCAGCATGAAAGTGTTGTTCCCTTGGATCTGAGTGATGACAAAAGGTCGAATCCACAAAGCATCAAACTTCCCATGGTTGCCTTTCTTGTTTTTCAGTGCATCCCACTTAAGAACCAAATCTCCAACCTGAAAATTGTCTATTTTTGCCTTCCTGTCAAAGGCTTCCTTGATTTTCTTTTGATGTGCTGCAGACTTTTCAACCAGTTGTTCTCTGATTTGATGTACCTCTGCTAACTCAATGATCCTTTTTGCCATGTCCTCTTCCTCATTCTGCTCTTCTTGCAAGAACTTTGCCACAGGGAGGGTCAACTGTATTGGGAATACAACTTTAGTGCCATACGCTAGCTTGAATGGAGAATTCTCAGTGGATTTCTTGGTGGTCACTCTGTCAGCCCATAGTGCATACTTGAGCTTAGAATCCCAATTCTTTTTGTTGTTTTCCAATAGTTTTTTAATTGTGCTTGTCAGGCTCTTGTTGGAAGATTCTGCTAGACCATTGCCTTGACGGTAGTATGAGGTGGAATGAACTAGCTTAGTGCCCATTGAGTCACACATGTCCACCAACTCCTTTGCCTTGAAGGTTGCTGCATTGTCAATAACCAGTTTATGGGGACAACTAAACCTAGTGAAGATATTCTCTGTTAAGAACTTCATGACCACATGGTGATCAGCCCTTCTGGTAGGGATATCCTCAATCCATTTAGTGAAGTAATCGGTGGCCACTAAGATCCATCTATGCTGGCCACTGGAATGTGGATTGGTTTCTCCAATGAAATCCAAGCCCCACTGCTGAAAAGGGCCACTAGCATGTATGGGTTTTAAGGGCAAAGACTTCAATTGCTGCTTCCCTCCAAATCTTTGGCACCTGTCACAAGATTTAACAAATGAAAAGACATCAGAAAATAAGGTTGGCCAATAATATCTAGCCCTGAGGATCTTGTGAGCTGTAGTTTTCCAATAGTGATGTCCTCCACACATGCTGGAATAAAACTGTTGCATGACTTCAATGCATTGTTCTTTGTCCAGACACCTCAGAAGAATTCCAGAGGGATCCCTCCAATAGAGCAGATTTTCATGAATGCAGTATTTGGCTGCCCTGAGCTTGATAGTTCTGGCTTGGCTTGAACTAAGGCCTGGAGGAATTTCTAGCTTCAGCGAGAATTAAGCCATTGTAGAATACAATTCACAAGAAGCTATATTTTCTGCCAATGACTGATTTTGTGCTGGTTCAACTGTTTCCCCTTCTGCCTGACTATCCTCTGAATTTATGCTTATCAAATTCATTGCTAGCATTCTGCAATTTTCTTCAACCATTAATCTAGCAAGGTCCTGACCTCTAACAAGCTTGGTGGGCTTTAACTCTATGTTGAATTCAATCAGATTTGCAATCCATTTAGCCCTTCTTCCATCAACATCTGGTTGGGTTAGGACATCTTTAACTGAAGCAGAGGGCACATATGCAATTACCTTGGAGTGCAGGATGTAAATTCTGAAAGCTTTCAAAGATTTGATAAGAGCATATACCTGTTTTCAATGATATCATACCTTAGCTCAGCATCCCTTAAGGTTTTGCTGAAAAATGCCACTGGATGGTCTAAACCTTTCTCATCTGCTTGCAACAAAACTGCTGCAAGGGTGTCATCAGAAGCAAACGAAAATATATGGAACTCCTTGTTGTAATCTGAACTGATTAAAGTAGGAGCTTCCATGATAGCTTTCTTAATGGATTCAAAGGATCTTCCTATTGTATCAGTCCATTTGATTTCTGACCCCTTTTTCAACATGGAGGTAATGTGTTTTACAAGTTCTGCAAAATTTGGGATAAACCTCCTTACAAAGTTTATCTTGCCCAGAAAGGACTGGATATCCTTCTTTGACCTTGGGATAGGAAAGGTCTGTATTGCTCTTACTCTTTCTGGGTCAGATTTGACACCTGCAGCAGAAACAATGTGTCCTAACAGCTTGCCTTCTTCTAAAGCAAACTGTCACTTTTTAGGATTGACTAAAATCCCAAACCTTCTGCACTTCAGGAACACTTTCTTCAAATGCTGCAAATGGTCTTGATGGCTGCTGGAGTACACTATTATATCATCAAGGTAGACAAGGACAAACTTATCCTTCTCTCCCACAAATGCTATATCCATGGCTCTCTGAAAGGTGGCTCCAGCATTCATCACCCAAAAAGCATCTTGGAATACATAAAAGTGCCCCAAGGAGTGGTGAATGCAGCCTTCTCTTGGTCATCTCGATGAACAACAACCTGGTTATACCCTGAAAATCCATCCAGGAAAGACATCACTTTGGCTCCTGAGACCTTCTGAAGCAAATGCTCCATCTTGGGTAGAGGATAATTGTCTTTCTTAGAGCATTTGTTTAAGTTCCTGACAACGCAAAGCCTGATTTCTCCACTTTTCTTCCTTACCACTACCAAATTGGCTACCCATTTTGAATATCTTAGAGGGGCTATGATTTTGGCAGCCAGTAATTTCTTGATTTCTTTTTCAATCAGAGGGAGGAGCAAAGGATTTATAGGTCTCAACTTCTGCTTGAAAGGGATGGTGTCTTTCTCTAAGGGAATTTTATGCTGGATGATCTTTTTGTCATAAGTTTTCAGGTCAGCATATTCCCAGGCAAAAACATCAGCGAATTGCTTCATTAAATTGCAGTATTTAGAACATTGGGCAGCAGATAGATGGGTGGACAGATTTACATATCTCGGATGATTTGAGCTCCCTAAATTATGCCTATGGACTGCATATTGGTCTTCTTTTTGGGCAGCCTTATAAGGCACATCATTCTAGTCAAACAACTTTTCTAAAGGAACTAGGCCTTTAGAGATATGATTGTTGGGTAGTTGGAGAATGCTATTTTTACCAATTTTGTTTCTAAGCTGGGACTGGGGACTTTCTTCCAAGGCTTCATTCTCTTGATCAATTTGCATTCCAGAGAATTCATCAATGACTTGCAGAAACCTAATCACTTCATCATCATCTTCAAAAACTTTCCAATGCTGGACATTATCAAGCAAGGATGGTCTATATTTCATCTGAACTTCATAAACTAGTTTGGGAGGCATGGGAGGGATAAACATGCTAGCAGACACAGCAAGGGAATCAGCGAGTTGATTTTTGACTCTAAGGATGTATGAGATGCAAAAACCATCAAAAGAATCTTTTAAGTCTCCATACCTCATTCTATATGCTTTCAACCTTGGGTGCTTTGCTTGAAATGTTTTGTTCACTTGCTGAATGATAAGATCAGCATCTCCAAACACCTTTATGTTCCTGATTCCTCTGTCTTTAGCTGCGTTAAGGCCCAATATCAGAGCCTCATATTCTGCTATATTGTTGGTAACTTGGAAAGTCAGCTTAAAAGACAGATGTGTGCTTTCTTTTTTTGGAGAAATCAACACCACCCCTGCTCCTGCAGTCCCCCTTGAAAAGGCTCCATCAAAGAACATCTCCCAAACTTGGCTTCCTTGCTCTCCCTCAGCCTGGACTATTGGTTTCTTGAGCTGCAATGAGGCCTTTTGGGATTCTTCAATTTGGAGAATACATGCTCCAAAGTCGATATCCACAACATAGATGAGATGATTAGAAGGATTCTTCTCATCACTGATGATGTAGGATAGTTGTGCTTCTCTATACAATCTCCTGCTTTCCCCTCCAAAAACTGGGACAGTGGCATAAGATAAATCATTTTGTAATGTCCCACCTAGTCTCTTAATCCACCCTCTGGACAGCAACATGCCAAATTTAGGGGGGGCATCTGCTACCACAATGTCCATAATCATGCTCTTCATGGGTAGCTAAGTTAGCGTAATGGCTAGGTCTTTGATTATTCCTAGGCATTTTACCTTTCTTGAATCGAATGAGAATAATCATGATATGGTCTAGTGATATCAAGGCCTAACTCTTCCATGACAGCTTTGGGCATCAGATTGTGGCTGGCCCTTGTGTCCAGCAGGTAGTTATGGAGGGTTTTGTCATGAATGGTCAAGGAGACATAGAATGATGGGGAGCTATTATCAAAAGGTTCAGTCATGGGGCTAAGCACAACTGCAGGCTTATCATCTTGCAAATTTACATAGTCATGAGAGGCTTGTGAGGCTTTTAGCTCAAGGGCATCAAGGATAGGTTTTCTAAAAACTTCACTCTTTACAAGTTCTATTAGAGGCACAAATATTTTTAACTTCTGGACTTCTGATTTAAAGCTGAAAGGGGAAGGGGACTTGTCAGGACCTCTTACCTCTTGAGCTGGTGCTTTGAGGATGGTTGGATCAGCTGGTAACTTCTTCTGTCTGATATTCTGTTGCTTTGTTGGGACAACAGCTCTTTGGGCAGGATTCTCCTTGACATTGTTTGTTCTTGACCTCAGATTATATCTTTGTTGCTCATCAGTTTGCAGAACAGCCTCTCTGTCCCACTCTTGACTGGTTTGGTCCTGTAGTAATGATTCTTCATAGGCAGCCAATGTCAAAAAGGCGGCACTGCCCTTATCTTCCATGCAATGAATTTCATCCTCTTCTTCAAACTGCTCCTCCTCCATGACTACGTTTTGGAAGGGAGCTTTAACCTTTTGTTCTTCACCAGTTTCTTTACTCCTCTGAATGATCTGCAATTGTTCATTTGCTCTTCTAAAAGGATTTGGGTTTCTTGGAGCCAATCTGTTTGGAAGCCTTGCCTTTCCAGAGCTCTGCTCAACCTTCAGCTTGGATAGCTCAGCAGCCAATGACTCTATCATTTTAGTCATTTTGTCTAATTTAGGTTCTGATGATGAAGCAGAGGAAGAAGAAGCCTCACCTCTCTACCTCCTTCTATCAGCATGACCCTTGAGTTTTTCTGCAGCCATGATATTAGATTCCACCTCTAAAGCTGCATCTTGCATTTTAGCTAGAGTGGCACACCTTCTTTCTCTTAAAAGCAGGCAGAAATCAAAGTCAAAAGCATTGGCATAGGTGAGTTTGGCAGAAGTGGGGGTAGGCTTTACTTCAGCTGGTATCTTACTATACATACGATTGAATATTTTATTAAAATTAGAAAATGATTCCCCATTTTCCCTTTTGAGGTTTCCAAACTCAGTGTGGTAATATAGCAAGCTTTTTATCTCCCTAATGCTTCAAAAATACATCATCTAATGCTTCAATGTCTGCTATAGACCTAGGCGCCAGTACTCTGAACCACTTTCTAGCGTCACCATCAAGGCTCTGGACAAACACTCTCATCCACACATCATCTTCACTGATATCTAGGTTATTAGCATAACTATAAAAAGACTCAAGGTGTTTTTTAACTGTTACTCCCTCTGTACTAGTAAACTTAGGCACGTATTTCTGATACTCTCCTACAAGCATGGCATTCAAAGGAACAGGCAAGACCAGGGGTCCATACCTAGCAACTATGATTCTTTCCATCCTTGTGGGTGCTTGTTGCCCTACCATGGCTGGGGTAGGTGGAAGGATACTAACAATTTGAACGGTGGGGAGCAGTGAAATGGATGACAAAGACAAAGGAATATGATGGACAGTACGAGAAGGTTTCTTTGGACTAAGATCCAAAGGGGAACTCAATGAACAAGGAGCTTTATGAATCCCTGAGGGTATTTCTTCACTAACAATACTAGGCTCTATGTCTTCAAACTGTACATTCTCAGCTACAATCTTCTGTTGCAGAGATATATAAGATTTTTGAGGCTTACCTGATCCTGATGCTCCTTTCTGTGATGTTTTCCCCTGCTTGACAATCTTCTCAGGGTCAAGCACTGGGTCAGCTAGTGATTTCTGAGGATTTCTCCGAGTATGCCTCACAAACTGAGCCAGAACTATAATGTGGAGTCGCTAGATAGATGATTACAACCATAAATGTGTCCAGACTTTGTCTATCATCGAAGCTGGAACTGTGTCGTTCTCCTAGGGAAGTTGAGCTTCAATCTCCTCTCCCCAATTATGTTATCACCCCAGGAAACTGTCCTAGGTTGTAGCTCAAAGATGCCTGGGAACATATAAATTCAACTTATTGTTGCAAATGGATGAATGGAAGGAATGATGCTTGTCCAAGCCAGATAACCACTTCTACTTTGCTTAACTCCAGACACGCGTGAACACCTCCAGACTACAAGGCTTTAGACCACCAACTACTCACAGTTTTAAGATTGGGTGAATATGGAGAACACTGACCACACTAGCAGATACACAAGACCATGTGATGGTTGGTTGTAACTAGTAAAGAAGTCTGCAAATCTAATCTCTTAGTGCACAAATAGGATGACAACTCTCTGGCACTTGAAGAAGAGAAACCTGAATAGCTCATTCCTAAGTCACCTGACACGGGGATTCGGGACACGCAGGATTCGAGATTCGTGGTGTCGGATTCAAACATGCTGACCCCCCAGAACAAGACACGTTAGGATTCGTTATATATTATTTTATTAAATATATATATATATATATATATATATATTAAAAATTAGATATTTCTTACACAAATTTTAATTAATGATACAAATTTATTGATTTCAAACAAAGATCTTCATCTATAGCTATTAGCATGCATAGTACATACAAAATTCAAATAAATGTCAGTGGTACTAGTCACATAAATGATAAATCTGTTAAAAATTTAAATCATGATTCATAATTCATAACTAAAAGACAACTTACAACTACAAGATAGTAAGATAAACACACTGACAACTGTAGTTTTCTCATTAAGTCATCAAATCAAAATGTGTTACACAGGTAGTGCTGGTGCAATGCCAATGGCAAATAGAAATAGAAAATATAAAACAACTACAGGTATACAAGCCTCAAGGCATCAATCAGCATCAATGTCCTCATCATCATGGTCCCCACTGCTCTCCTCTGCATCATCCTCCTCCCCTGTATCCATAGTCGCCTCTGCATCTGCTGGTGTGGAGGATGACCCCTCTAAGTCATCAAATCTAACAGGTTCTAGCACTGGATAATTGAGATCCATGTTGGCCAATGCCACCTCAACACTGATGTCCAAACCCATATCATCAGGAACAATGTTACTTGGGAGCGGGAGCGAAAGCGAGGAGCAGGAGCGACATATTTAGAAGCTCCTGGTTTGGTGCTCTTTATTAAATACGAGTTCCATACCCTAATACATGACAAATTCAATGGAAACATTGCAATCCCCCAATCCTAAAATCCCGAAAAACTGATAACTCTGCTGGATTTTGAATGAAATCTAAAATTCTACTTCTTCCATATGAAATCCAATGAGGCCAGAACCACTCTCAAACATCCTGAGTCATTTCATGGTAATGTTAAAAATTTAAGTAAAAGGATGAAAATGAAGATTAAGGAGAATGTCACTTTTACTTTAAGAATTTAACATTACCATGAATAGCATATCAATACTAGGGCCTAGACTTGATCATGAAGCTGCCAAAACGCTTGCCAACAGCACAAATCACTTGCCAAATGAAAATATTAATGAGCAAACACGCCCTTTTCATACCCGCGCTGAGCTTAGCGAGTCCTGGAAACAGGACACGATTCCAAAATTTGCAACACGCTTTTGAAAATCGTGACACGACCTCGGATTCGACGTGTCAGAAAAGGACACGACGTGTCATATGATTTGGACACAAATCCAGACCAAATTGTGTCGGATTCGCTGGATTCAGGATTCGAGGGGGCTCTAGGGCGAATTCGGTGACTTAGGTTCATTCAATGATACTCACAAGACTTTAACACAGAGACAGGATGACAACTACTCAAATGCTAAACATCAAGAGTTCAGGAATACAGCATATCAGGCATATCTTAGAAGAGAAGAGAAATGAAAAGTGAGCAATTAACAGCAAAAGAAGCTTGTATTAGCTGAAAATGAAGACAAGACGCTGCAAGTATCAAAATAGCTACAGTCTCCAAAAGTTGGACCTTACATCAAAATATCAACCATCAACCTTGGTTACATCTTGTTTCTAGGTATATATAGAGTTTCAATACAAAGGCACTTGGCCATTCTAGGTGTGGAGGGGTCATAATTGACCACCAACCGCATTTAGTTGCTTGATGGAGCTTCTGAGTGCGTTTGCTTGCTTTGGTGGATGAATCTGATCCTTTCCTGTGCTTTGCTGTCCTCTCGGGCCGCTGGAGTGCTTGTATCAATGAGGCCCCATAACTGTTAAATGCAGTTATTTATTCGTGCCCCGTCCTTTTCCTCCTCGGCCATACTGTTTGTTAAATATGGTGGTTGAGGAGCAACTGCACATGGTACTGGAAGGTCGGTCACCTTCGTCCTTCGGGTGCACGGAACAGTCAAGGGACGTGGACTGCGTGGCGAATGGGCGAGTTGGTCGAAGGAGTAAGATTGGTCGTCGGATCGGGAGGATAGACGGCAGTGATGGCTTGGCGGGGGTTATCGAGCAAACAGGGGGCAGAATAAATGTGGGGTCGTTGGATCTCAAGCGGACAAATCCAACAGTCGTCGGGCGACAGAAGCGCGCGGTGGTTATCGGGCGAGGACGGAGGATCGGGCAGTAAGCGGTATTGATCGCATCGGCTTTAAGGAGTTCAACGGTAAACGGCGATGGCGCGCGATGCCATTTAGCGCGTGACTCGTGGCGACAGAGGAGAGAGGAAAACCACTCTCCATCGTGCGTTATCGTCTCGACACTTCGTGGATGCGGGGAGAGCAAACGCCATCCGATCGTGGCGGAGATGATCGGACGGTGGGGATTTGATCGAGCGGGTCTCCTTGTCAGGTGCTATGAGAGCCGTTGGATCGGGGTATGGCGATCGACGGCCGAAATTAAAGGCAACGATGGGTTATGGAAGCACGAGGCCATGTGGATACGGTCTTATGGGGGTTTAAGCTTTGCGCTCGGGGCTTGAGGAAATAGGGGTTTACGCAGGGTTTTAGAGGAAAAACAGAGGTAGCGAGGTTGAAAGAGAGTAAGGAGAGTAAGAGAGAAGGAAGATGATTGCCATGAGCTTCTTTTGAGCACAACCACTACGGCCAAACTTATCTTTGGCCTTCAAAACCTTAGTTATGTAGCAGGGCTAACACTACCTACTTGCTATTTTTCTTTAACAAATTATTTACAAAGTAAATATTGAAAATAAACACTAGTGCATGCTCAACATATTACAGATCAGCAACTAAAAGAAACAAGAACAAACACACTACATGACACCATTATTTTTGGACCAATGTCCCCGAAAAAACCCAATGCGGAAAAACTAGCGCAGCTATCTGAGGGTTTTCTTATTAAGCAATGTCAAAGTACAATCTAGGTGTTGAAAACTAGCCTACCCAATAGAGAATTTCCTTAGCAGCTATACCTCACAGTTTGAGAGAAATCTCCTGGCTGAAACCCCGGAAAATCCTTGTTGAAGTTTCTAACTCTACTTAGCTTAGAAACCCTTCATGCACTTTTTCTGATTTATTCCTACCTACTTGTTATTTTTCTTGAACAAGTTATTTACAAAGTAAATACTGAAAATAAACACCAATGCATTCTCAACATATTATAGATCAGCAAATAAAAGAAACAAGAACAAACACACCACATTACACCATTATTTTTGGACCAATGTCCCCGGAAAAAGCCAATGTGGGAAAACAAGTGCAGCTATCTGAGGGTTTTCTTATTAAGCAATATCAGAGTACAATCTGGGTGCTGAAACTGGCCTGCCCAATAGAAAATTTCCTTAGCAGCTATACCTCATAGTTTGAGAGAAATCTCTTGGCTGAATCCCCTCAAAACCCTTCCGGCAGCTCCTCAGCACAAAACTACTTGTGCAACCCTAGCATCTGCCCAATTTGGACTGCGTCAGCCCCTCTCTGTCTCACGCTGGCCCTACGTCAGCCCAAGGAGGCCCTGTGTCAGCTCTGGGAGCCTCTGCATCAGTGGCGTTGGCCCCTCTAGTGCGCTGCGCAGCACTTGGCTGCATCTGTGTGGCCCTGCGTGAGCCCTTGCTGGCTCTGTGTCAACCTCCTTTGCTGTTGCGCTGCTCTCCCAGCACAATCTTTGCCTTCTCTATTTCTCTGTACTTAATGCCCCTCAGCTGCTCTCTCGATCACTAGTTCTACCTCTCTTAGCAAACCCCGTTCTAGAGAATAGAATGATTGATCATCTGGTGTGCTCTCCAAGTGACCCTCAAGCCTTCTCTTTTACTTTTCCTGTTGACATCTCAACGATCGAGATTAAGTCCCTAATCAATGGCTAAGATTAGATCTGGCTTGATCCATATCTTTTGGACCACTCTAACATAGATTCATATTAATACACATTAATATTTTATTTTCCTTAAGTTTAGACTTATGGACTCCATTAAAATATTAATTATTTTAATATCTCCTGAGTTGTTTAGAATCTGTCCAAACCCTTTCTGGGTATTGGAGATCTCATGTGCCCCAACCTCTCCACCAAATTTTGTGGCTAGATCACATCTGATGCTACCCCAAATCAACACTCCCTCTTAGCAAGGACTGTGCTCTAGTAATACCCCTCACTGAGTCTTACTCTGATCATCCGGCATCAGTACCTGTGCTGATGCTAGGCCTTCCTGCCCACCATCCTCTGCACTGCTGCCTCCTGTACTGCTGCCCATGGTTCTGCCACTACCACTGCTGCATCTGTATGACAACTCCCTCTGCATCCGTGTTGCTGCTAGTCCTTACTCCCAACACTGCATCTGCACTGCACCTCCTCTCATCATGTTGCATCATGCTGCCCACTACTACACTGTAACTCAATTACTGAGAAGTAAGTAACTGATCTCCCAACTGACCTCCCTATTGGGCTAGAAACACCTATTGATTCTGAGGCTCCCTCTGCCACCGACAAGTGCTCCCTTTCTCTGACCTCTGCACTGCTGCAACAACTCCTTGCATCTCGCACCATTGCACACCTCTCTGTGCCATCCTGCACTCGTGCAACACTCCTGTGCCTCTCGCACTGCTGCAACTTGCTAGCTCTGCGCTATCTTGGCACTCCTGCACTGTAGCTCTCACTATCGCTCCATCCGCATCCGTCTCTGCCCACTCAGCTAGTCCTGCTACTCCTTGTCGGGGCTCCCGTAGCAAAGTCTAATCCAAGAGGCTAGGTACCTCAAGGATCCTGTCCCTCATTGCCTGTAGTCTGCCCGAGTACAACTCGATGTCTCCACACTTTCGCTCAAGTGGCACGTGTGCACTCATGGCACAATCATCGTCTGTCAAAACTTCCTTCTCTGCCCGTGCTAGCACTGCCTTAGTCTCGGAAGACTCTCCCTTACTCTTCTTCCTTGGGCACTGGGTCGCATAATGACCCATCTCCCCATAGTTGAAGCACTTGATCTTGGAGAGACCTTTCTTCTTTTGTTTCTCCTGCTTTCCCTGAAATGCTAGGGCCACATCCTCCTCCTCCTCCTAAACTTTGATCCCTTTACTGCTGCTACATGTCTTTGACTGTCGTCTGATCTCTTCCTGGCGAAGAACTTCCCACATCTCATCCCAAGGTAGGAGAGTCCCTCTGCCCAAGATAATCTAGACAAACACTTCCCAATCTTCTAAGACAACATTCAGGGTTATCCTCACCATAAGCTCTTGATCTGGTGTCTCTCCTATAGCAGTCAACTGGTCTCGAATCTCATTCAGTCCTCTGAGGAAGGTGCCAATCGATTGACCCTTCTTCATCTGATACGACCTCATCTAGTTCTCGAGCAGCATTCTTCTCTGCACAGAAGTATGCTGGTACAGGTTCTTGAAAACCTCCCACATGTCAACTGCCATTTCCTTCTCGACTATATCTGGTACCACATGATCCTTGACCCCGTCAAGGATAATGCACTTGGCCCTCACCATCGCTTCTTCATGCTTGTCATTATCATTTAGGTCGACTGGGATAGCTAGTGTCTTCAAGGCGAAGTTCTTGACACAATTCCTGTCAAGCACTGATAAGGTTTTAGCCTTCTACACTGCGAAGTTTGATGCTCCGTCCAGTCTATCCTGGTCTCTTACCCCATGTAGTGCCATGATGCTCCCCTACTTCCCTCCTAGAAGTTCTTCGTTCAACTCCTCTGAGTCTCTACTTCCCATCTAGAAGTTCTCTTCTGGACTCCCTCTTAGTCCTGATTTCCTTCCTGGAAATCTTCTTGCCGCTTGTCAAGATGCCCCCTACTCTGATCATCTTGTGCAATTGCACTGCTAATCTAGGTTCCTTGGCTAGAAACCCTAGATAACAACTCCTTTGGCCCTGCCTGTCAGGTACTATTTTGACTACAGTACCTCACCAGCTCTGCTCTATAATATTCCTGCAACCTTCTAGACCCCAGCAACTACCTCTCTGTGAACTGCATCAGCCCCTCTCTGCCTCACACTAGCTCTGCGTCACCCGGATTGGTCTGCGTCAGCCCTCGGATGCCCTACGTCATCCCTCTGGCCCTTTGCGTCAGCAACACTGGCCTCTCTGAGGCTTTGCGCAGTTCCCGACATCTTCTAGGTGGCTCTGACTAGCTTTACATCACACTTCCTTGGCTTCTACACTGCTATAAACAGTTTCTGTCACCTCAAGACAACTGTTTTCTACTACTATTGCTCCACT
The DNA here is from genome assembly GCA_000404065.3 of Pinus taeda. Taxonomy (NCBI): domain Eukaryota; kingdom Viridiplantae; phylum Streptophyta; class Pinopsida; order Pinales; family Pinaceae; genus Pinus; species Pinus taeda. Next base: position 262,215 of record APFE030868072.1, on the reverse strand, counting down.
CAGCTGATGTCTTTTAGTCCTCTTGTGATCTGCAATGAGGCTCTAATACCATGTTGAAGTTTCTAACTCTACTTAGCTTAGAAACCCTTCATGCACTTTTTCTGATTTATTCCTACCTACTTGTAATTTTTCTTTAACAAGTTATTTACAAAGTAAATACTGAAAATAAAAACCAGTGCATGCTCAACATATTACAAATCAGCAACTAAAATAAACAAAATCAAACACACCACATGACACCATTATTTTTGGACCAATGTCCCCAGAAAAACCCAATGTGGGAAAACCAGTGCAGCTATCTAATGGTTTTCTTATTAAGCAACATCAGAGTACAATCTAGGTGCCGAACCTGGCCTACCCAATAGAGAATTTCCTTAGCAGCTATACCTCACAATTTGAGAGAAATCTTCTGGCTGAATCCCCAGAAAACCCTTCCAGCAGCTCCTCAGCACAAAACTGCTCCTGCAACCCCAGCATCTGCCCAATTTGGAATGCGTCAGCCCCTCTATCTCACGTTGACCCTGTGTCAACCCCAGGAGGCCCTACGTCAGCTCTGGGAGCCTCTGCATCAGCTGCGCTGGCCCCTCTGGTGCTCTGCGCAACACTTGGCTGCCTCTGCGTGGCCTTGCGAGAGGCCTTGCTGGCTCTGTGTCACCCTCCTTAGCTGCTACGCTGCTCTCCCGGCACAATCTCTGCCTTCTCTGTTTCTTTGTACTCAATGCCCCTCAGTTGCTCTCCCAATCACTGATTCTAACTCTATTAGCAAACCTCGCTCTAGAGAATAGAATGATTGATCATCTGGTGTGTTGTCCAAGTGACCCTCAAGCCTCCTCTTATACTTTTCCTGTTGACATCTCAACGGCCAAGATTAAGTCCCTAATCAACAGCTGAGATTAGATCTGGCTTGATCCATGTCTTTTGGACCACTCTAACACAGATTCATATTAATACACATTAGTATTTTATTTTCCCTAAGTGACTCCATTAAAATATTAATTATTTTAATATCTCCTGATTTGTTTAGAATCTGCCCAAACACTTTCTGGGTATTGGAGATCTCATGTGCCCCAACCTCTCCACCAAATTTCATGGCTAAAGCACATCCAATGCTACCCCAAATCAACACCCCCTCTTAGCAAGGACTGTGCTCTAGCAATACTCATTACTGAGTATTACTCTGATCATCCAGCATCGGTACTTGTGTTGATGCTAGGCCTTCCTGCCCACCATCCTCTGCACTGCTGCCTCTTGTATTGCTGCCCATGGTTCTGCCACTACCACTGCCATTGTTGCATCTGTACAACAACACCCTCTACATCCGTGTTGTTGTTGGTCCGTTCTCCCAGCACTGCATCTACAATGCACCTCCTCTCATCATGCTGCATCGTGTTTCCCACAGCTGCACTGCAAGTCAGTTACTGAAAAGTAAGTAACTGATCTCCCAACTAACCTCCTTGTTGGGCTAGAGACACCCACTGATGCTAAAGCTCCCTTTGCTGCTGACAAGTGCTCCCTCTCTGACCTTTGCGCTACTGCAACAACTCCCTGCATCTCGCACCATTGCACACCTCTCAGTGCTTCCTGCACTGGTGAAACACTCCTGTGCCTCTCGCATTGCTTTAGCCTGCTAGCTCTGCGCTATCTCAGGACTCCTGCACTGTAGCTCTCTCTGCCGCTCCATCCGCATCTATCTCTACCCACCCAACCAGTCTTGCTACTCCTCGTTGGAGCTCCCGTAGCAAGGTCTAATCCAAGAGGCTGGGTACCTCGAGGATCCTACCCCTCATTGCCTGTAGTCTATCTGACTACAGCTCGATGACTCCCCACTTCCGCTCAAGTGGTGCGTGTGCACTCATGGCACAGTCATCGTCTGTCAAAACTTCCTTCTCTGCCCATGCTAGCGTTGCCTTAGTCTCGGAAGACTCTCCCTTACTCTTCTTCCTTGGGTAATGGGTCGCATAATAACCCATCTCCCCACAGTGGAAGCACTTGATCTTGGAGAGATCTTTCTTCTTCCACTTCTCCTGCTTTCCCTCAGATGCTAGGGCTACATCCTCCTCCTCCTACTTGACCTTGATCCCTTTGCTACTGCTACCTGTCTTCGACTACCTTCTGATCTCTCCCTGGCGAAGAGCTGCCCACATCTCGTCCCAAGGTGGGAGAGTCCCTCTACCCAAGATACTCTGGACAAACACTTCCCAATATTTTAAGACAACATTTAGGGTTGTCCTCACCATAAGCTCCTGATCCGGTGTCGCTCCTATAGCAGTCAACTAGTCTCGGATCTCATTCAGTCCTCCGAGGAAGGTGTCAATCGATTGAACCTTCCTCATCTGATACGACCTCATTTGGTTCTCGAGCAGCATTCTTCTCTGCATAGAAGTATGCTAGTACAGGTTCTTGAGAGCCTCCCACATCTCAACTGTCATTTCCTTCTCGGCTATATCTGTACCACATGATCCTTGACCCCATCAAGGATAATGCATTTGGCCCTCGCCATCGCCTCTTCGTACTTGTCGTTATCATTGGGGTCGACTGGGATATCTATAACCTTCAAGGCGAAGTTCTTGACACGATTCTTGTCAAGCATTGATAAGATTCTGGCCTTCCAGATTGCGAAGTTCGATGCTCTGTCTAGTCTATCCTGGTCTCTTACCTCGTGTAGTGCCATGACACTCCTCTACTTCCCTCCTGGAAGTTCTCTGTTCGACTTCTCTAAGTCTCTACTTCTCATATGGAAGTTCTCTTCTAGACACCATTTGAGTCTTGATTTCCCACTTGCAAATCCTTTTATCGCTTGTCGAGATGCCCCCTATTCTGATCGTCTTGTGCAACTGCATTGCTGATCCAGGTTCTTCAGCTAGAAACCTTCCGTAACAATTCCTCTGGCCCTGCTCTGTCAGGTACTGTTCTGACTACAATACCTCACCAGCTCCACTCTGCCATATTCTTGCAGTCTTCTAGACCCCAGCAATGGCCTCTCTGTGAACTGCGTCAACCCCTCTCTGCCTCACGCTAGCTCTGTGTCACCCTGGATGGGTCTGCGTCAGCCATGGGATGCCCTAAGTCAACCCTCTGGCCCTCTATGTCAGCAACATTGGCCTCTCTGAGGCTTTGCGCAGTTCCTAGCTTCTTCTGCGTGGCTCTGGCTGGCTCTACGTCACACTTCCTTGGCTTCTACGCTGCTAGAACCAGCTTCTATCACCTCGAGACAGTTGTTTTCTGCTGCTTTTGCTCCGCTCGGCTGATGTCTTTTAGTCCTCCTGTGATCTGCAATCACGCTCTGATACCATGTCGAAGTTTCTATGTTTACTTAGTTTAGAAACCCTTCATGCACTTTTTCTGATTTATTCCTACCTACTTGTTATTTTTCTTTAACAAGTTATTTACAAAGTAAATATTGAAAATAAACACCAGTGCATGCCCAACATATTATAGATCAGCAACTAAAAGAAACAAGAACAAACACACCACATGACACCATTATTTTTGGACCAATGTCCCCGGAAAAACCCAATGGGGGAAAACCGGTGCAACTATTTGAGGGTTTTCCTATTAAGCAATGTTAGAGTACAATCTCGGTGCCAAAAACTAGCCTACCCAACAAAGAATTTCCTTGGCAGCTATACCTCACAGTTTGAGATAAATCTCCTAGCTGAAAACCCGGAAAATCCTTCCGCAGCTTTTCAGCACAAAACTATGATGCGACCCCAACATCTGCCCAATTTGGACTGTATCAGCCCCTCTCTGTCTCACGTTGGCCCTACATCAGCCTTCCTTGGCCTGCGACAGCCCCAGGAGGCCCTACGTCAGCTTTTTGGGCCTTTGCGTCAGACACGCTGGCCTCTCTAGTGCTCTGTGCAGCACTTGGCTGCCTCTATGTGGCCTTGAGTGAGCCCTTGTTGGCTCTGCGTCACTCTCGTTGGCTGCTACGCTGCTCTCTGATGCAAGAGCATCATGGTTCCGAAAATGTGTACATTTAGTAGAATCTAGGTGGTCTTGTGTTTTCAAAAGAGTGGTTTTCCTAAGTATTTATTTCATGTAATTTTAATTATTTTGAGTAATTTAGGTGAGACGTTTAGAATAGGAGTTAATTGAATATTGTGAGGATATTTGTAAATGTTCTCAAATGTGGGAGAACATGAGTGATGATGAGTAATTAGTGTGGATTGAGATATTGTAAATCTTATAAAGTAGTTCTTGATTTATGAAGGATCCTTAGGATTAGTTGGAAGTTGAGATCCACAAGGGATAAAGAAGATATTTTATAAACTAATTGAGGACTTAGAGGATTCTTAGGATTTAGTTGAGAAGATTGAGGATCTGAACCAAAATTGGTTAACAGAATCCTTTTGTGTATAGTTTGTAAGTCTCAAAGGCTTGAAAGAGTTAGAGAGTTAGAGGAGGAGATAGGAAGGTTGGATTATGAGCCTATGGGCATTGAAATGAAAAAGGGCCATTGATACAGACCATGTAAAGGTAGATCAGGCCAAAGCTAGATTGTAAACATGTTTTTATCTGTATCTGTACATTTGTTTAATGAATGAGGAAATTGAATTCATTGTGACTGTGTGTGTCATTCCTTTTATGTGCTGAGTGATCCGTAATAAGGAATTTACGATTTCTGTGTGATAAACCATGATGAATGAATTCAAGTTAAATTTCTGAAAGTCTTTCTGAGTGACAAAAGACTTACCATCTGGGTAGAATCCGTGTGATTCCAGTTTGGATTTAATAGATGTATGTACAGTTCAAGTAAAGAACGAATGATGAAATCTGGAAGAAGGAAAATAATACAGAGAGTATTATGTAAACCAATTCGAAGTGGTGTTAAGGGATGCAGAGGAGGATACTGGTCGGACTATATGAATCTGCTTAAAGAAACCAGCGCAAAGCTCAAAGGTATAATCTGGCTAATAATCTGGTGCCAAAGGAAAACAGAAATTTTGTTATAATATGCTGGAACAACAAATGGGAAGATCTGCGTGTGAGGAATTGGAGCCAAAGTGAAATGCATAACTGTGGAGGTTAGGATTCTACGGGTGTCTTGGTCGGGGTTGAAGCGTCGCACTCATTCCTAGCCATTGATTTCAATTTCAATTGCTGACATCACAATCAACTGCGAGGGTTTAAGTTGTTTGGTAACCATGGGTTAGTTGAAGGGCCGCAGATTGTTGGATCACTATTGGTGTTGACTGTTGGATTAATATCGCATCGCATCATTCATGAGTGAATGAACCTAGCTTAAGAAATTGCGATATGCGATGTGCGATGATCGGGTGGATCAACGACCATCGAATTAATCATAAGATCAATGGTGGAGAATTAATCCAATAAGTTCTGTGCAAAAAGGAAAGTCAACATGGAAGGATCGTTGTTCAATCGTTGTTCAATTGTTGTTCAATTGTTGTTCAATCGTTGTTCAATTGTTGTTCAATTGTTGTTCGGACCCAAGGAGTTATGGGCATGGTTTTAAATCTATTTGAGGTTCAGTCGTATGCATTCAGGTGGGATCGACGTTAGTTGATGGATTGTGTGTTATTCCGCTGTTTGGTGATTGGTCGGGTTTTGTTTAAACCACCAATGTAAATGCTTCTGATTTGTATAAATGGGCCATAACCCACAGGTTCATATAAGAGGATCTATGAAAACCAGGGAAACTTCCTTTAGGTGGTTTTTCCCTCACCGTGTTGCACCATGCTGCACCTCACCGCACTACACCATGCTGCACCCAACATCACTACGATGCATCTCATCACGCTTCATTAATCATGATTGTACCCATCACTGTACTGCATTATATGCCATTGCTACACCATGACCTATGTGTTGGTTGCACCTTGCTTGATTGTTGTCCCTTGCTTGTTGTCCCTAGCATGCTTGTTGTCCTTAGCATGTTTGTTGTTGCATGCTAGTTGTGTCTTGCATGCTAACTGTAACATTGCATGCTTGGTGTACTCACTGCTAAGTACCATACAACTGTCCCAATGTTAGTTAGTTGTCCCTTGCATGTTTCTCTCCTTCAGAGACAGATGTTCCAGCTATTTCGGCAGTTCCCGGCAGTTCTGGCAGTTCCGGCTGTTCCCGGCAGTTCCCGCTGTTCCGGTTGTTCCGAGTAGTTTTGGCAGTCCCAACAGTCCCGTCTTTTCCGACAGTTCCGGCTTTTTCGGCCCTTCCGGCCTTTCTGGCTTTTATGGCTTTTTTGGCAGTTCCGGTTGTTCCTGCAGCTCCGGATTTTCTGGCATTTCTGATAGTTCTGGCTTTTCCGACAGTTCCAACTTTCTGCCCTCTGGATCAAAGCAATGTTATTCCTTACGATCTCTCCTCCTATTAAAACCCAAAGACAAGTAGAGAGAGGAAGAGATCCAAAGAATGTTGAAATGACTTGAAGGCCACCTCTATTTATACCAAAACGTTGAGCACATGTGGGGTTTACTTGGTTGCTGGCCAACCTTGACGAATTGTCTTATAATGCAAATAAATTCATAAATCCATGAATACTTATCGGAATCGGATGATCTTTAGATCAATCCTACACCTCCCAATGAGAGGGATCCAAGAAAAATATCAGCTGCCATAAATAAGATGACCCACATGGAGTTTGGCCCTAGTTGCCAATTTTAACACTTAGTAAGGCAGATGTAGCAAGGAGACTTGTTACTGTAGGGGTTTTGCTGTAGCTCACAAAGGCAATTCCACAGAGGATGTGGGTAGAATTTCTAGGGAATGAAGGAAGCTGGTAAGAGTTTCTAAGTGAACAAAGAGGCGGTTAGAACCTAAATGTTCTAGCTAAAGATTGGTAGAAAATGACAGTTGTGTTCTTAGAAGATGCAGATGAGTTGAGGCCTAGAAGGAGCAAAGAGAAATGCTCAAGCAGGTTCCAGACAGAGGACCAAGTACTTGCCAAAAGACCAAGTCCAGAGGAAAGCTTGGTGAGGTAAGGGGCAGTAGGAGAGACTTGCTGTTGCAGAGGCCTGCGCAACTCATAGTGAAGTGAGTGAGGAACTCATAGAGATGGAAAGGATGATGACTCGTGACAGTCACAGCAGAGGTTCTGAAAGACATCATAGCAGAGGACAAAAGAAGAAATATGTCAAGGCAAATGGCATGAGACTGAGTGATGAAAAATATGATAGAGAAATGGTTGAGATGGCAATTCAACTTGAAGTATTAATGGAGATGTTACAGAGAAATGAGAAGGACCAAAAATATGGTTATGTCATGAGGAAGAAAGTGAAGTGGCAGAGGCTACAAGAGAAGATAGAACAACAGGTGAATATGCAGTTAATAAAGGAGCTGAGGGAACTTGAACAGATTATAGATGTCAAATTGGAGACAGAGAAGCTCGAAAGAGTTGAGCTACAACAAAAGGAAAAAGCTAGAGAAGGTGTTGAAATTTTGGTATGTGAACCAAAATAGGGACCATTACTTTTTGAAAGTGATGAAAAGACAGAGGAGTTGAATCATATGAATGATTCAGAGCAGCCAGAAGACTTGATGACTGAAGCATTGAATGAGACCATAAGGTCTTGTTTTTTTAAAACTGATAATTTGTGTGCCGTTGCAGGTTTGGAAGAAGATACACAGTCTTTTAAAGCTATCAAAAATATGGAAGAATACCTTCCAGAAGATGAAAGTTTTGAAGCAGAGTATGACAATGAGACTGGAGAAGAAACAATTCACTATAGTGAACAAGTGGAGAGAGGCATCATTAAAACAGATGGTGTGGAAAAGAGACTTGTTGATAGTCTCAAGGATTCCTTGAGTTTGAATCACCATACTAATGCGCTGACAGAGGAGTTAAAGAAAATATCAGAGCAACGTACTAAAAGGTTACCAGAGTAAGAAGAGGTACGAAGGCCTTATATTTTTTATTTTGATAATTGTCTTATGATTGCAGACTTTGTTGCAGAAACGGGAACATATTTGGCACAAGTGGACAGCCAAATGAAAGAAGAAGAGAAAGAACATCTACTGAAAGATGTTAAGGAAGATTTAGCAGAGGAAGAAGGACCATCTAATGATTGGTCAATAGCAAATGAAGAAATGGGAGATTGTGTAAAATTTCCAACTTTTATTCCAAGTAAATCATCAAGTTATATAGAGAGTTAGACCTTCAAAGAAGAAAGTTGGAAAAGCAAAGGATAAACGTTCAGAGTAAATCACTGATGAATGATGACAAAGAAATTGTCATAAATGACAGTCAAGCAAAAGTTGATAGGTACAGTAAACAAAAGCAGAAAATGGTCATGGAAGACAATGTGGCTGCAACTAAAAAAGTGCGAAATTCTATAGAAGACAATAATGAACAAGAGAGTAAGGATGCAAGGGTAGCAGTAAAAATGAAAGTTCAGCAATCAAGAGTTGAAGGCAATCAGCAGACAAAGGATATACGCGACAAAGAAATTGAGTTGGTAAGATGGTTAATGATGAAGGTGTCTCACAAGAAGACAACCACAAGAAAGGAAAGAAGTAACAACAAGAGGAAGACAACGGCAAACTATGAAAGCATGGCAAGTGGAGCGTTGCAGCATAAGGTATGGAGACCTGGAGAACAACTAACTAGCAAAGACATATTACAAAATAAACTTTGGGATGTAGGAGGACAAAGATTAGAAGCACATGATTTGGAGATCATGATTATTTTCTATCCAGGGAGTCTGATGCAGGAGCATCATGGTTCCAAAAATGTGTACATTTAGTAGAATCTAGGTGGTCTTGTGTCTTCAAAAGAGTGGCTTTCCTAAGTATTTAATTCATAAAATTTTAAATATTTTGAGTAATTTAGGTGAGACATTTAGAATAGGAGTTAATTAAATATTGTGAGGATATTTGTAAATGTTCTCGAATGTGGGAGAACATGAGTGATGATGAGTAATTAATGTGGATTGAGATATTGTAAATCTTAGAAAGTAGTTCATGATTTATGGAGGATCCTTAGGATTAATTGGAAGTTGAGATCCACAAGGGATAAAGAAGATATTTTAGGAACTAATTGAGGACTTGGAGGATTCTTAGGATTTAGTTGAGAAGATTGAGGATCTGAACCAAAATTGGTTAACAGAATCCTTTTGTGTATAATTTGTAGGTCTCGAAGGCTTAAAAGAGTTAGAGAGTTAGAGGAGGAGATAGGAAGGTGCATTGTGAGCCTACGGGCATTGAAATGAGAAAGGGCCACTGATACAGACCATGTAAAGGCAAATCAGGCCAAAGCTAGATTGTAAACAGGGTTTTATTTGTATCTGTACATTTGTTTAATGAATGAGGAAATTGAATTCATTGTGACTATATGTGTCATTCCTTTTATGTGTTGAGTGATCCGTAATTGGGAATTTGTGGTTTTTGTGTGATCAACCATGATGAATGAATTCAAGTTAAATTTCTGAAAGTCTTTCTGATGCAGGAGCACCCGAATGAAGAGGCGACAGCTGGGAGTTGGTTATTGTTTATTGTTTGTTTTCCCGTTCTATTCTGTCAAATAGAGAGGGAAACATCTCAAATTTGCTGGTTTATTTAGTTTCATTTTGTGTTATGGTAAATAAAGGCTAAAACAGCGGTTGTTAGCTTTGATTTAGACAAGATAGAATTAGATGGGAATTGGTTGGGGAAACTGTCTCAAAACTGAAAAAACAGTTCCTCGAACTACAAGAGGAACTGCTACTAATGTGTTAAAAAGGGCACAAGAATGTAGAGTAGGAGGTTAGCCAAATTGAGGATAGGATTGAGGAGGTTGAAGGCCCAAAATTGTGTGTAGAATTCATCAGAACAGAGGTCTTTAATGTTGTAAGCAGGTTCAAGGACGAGACTCTGTAAAGTTGTTTATTTGGTGAATAATTTATGTTGACTGTGGAATTTTCTTTATCAGACTTGCAGAAATCATATTGTGCATGCTTTCCCATTTGTTTGTTTGTATTTCAAAATCCATGATTTCCTGCTTCCATAAGAATCAACAATTGCAGACATATTTAGTGTTGTTTAACTCCGCGAGCAAAAAATCCCATTCACACAGAGAACTTGCGCAAAAACACTTAACAGATCTGTAAAACATATTTGAAATATTATAATCAGGAGTTTTGAGTCATATCGGGTCCGGACTCATGATCGAATTGCACCGTCGGAGCGGTGTATGACAAAGGCCTACCCCATACCCTGGCGATATGCGATTGCCGACACATTGCATCAGCGTTCAGGGGCGGAAGTGGTGAAGTGTTAGCAGTGCGAACGCCGATAGCGATTAGCGATAATCACATCAGACCCCTGCCAAAGGAAAGCGTCGATAGTGTAGACCTTGCGGTTGTCGATCGCCGATAAAGCAATAAAATCCTGACTGTTCGATCGGCCAGATCCGGATCCGCAGCATAACACATAAACTTGTTTAAAAAGGGGAAAGAAACGTTGTTTTGGCATTTACCAGGGGCATTTCAATTCCGAAAGGAAAAGGGCATATGTCTTGTGAGAAAGGGCGTAAAGCGGGGTGATTGGTTTTTATGCGTGCCCACATGTAAGTCCTTTTGTAAAGGTGTTCTGTGCATTGGTGGCATCATTTTGGTATCAGAGCCAGTTTTACCTTCTCTCAGTAAAGATGGAGGTAGGAAGAAGGGGTCAAGGAAGAACCATCATAAGAGGAGCAGATGAAGGATTAAGAGAAGAAATGAGAAACCTAACCGCACGTTTGGCAGCGTTGGAAGCAGGGAGGCGCAGAGAGCCGGAAGGTGGAGATGATAGTGAAGAGGAAAATGTAGTTATGACAGATGGGTCACATGATGAAGGGTTTGAAATTAAGCTCTTAAAGTCAGTTTTGTTGACTAGCAGCAAGCCAAAGCCAGAGCTCTCCAATTATGATGGCAGTTTGTCCACAAAGGCACTGTTGGACTAGATAAATGAATTGGATAAATATTTTGAGTATGAAGAAATCGGTGAAGATAAGAGGCACTGTTGGACTGGATAAATGAATTGGATACATATTTTGAGTATGAAGAAATCGGTGAAGATAAGAGGGTCAGGTTTGCTGTCACCAAATTGAAGGGGCATGCAGCATTATGGTGGGATAGTGTACAGGCAGAAAGGAGGAGATTAAACAAACCCTTGATTAGAATGTGGGACAGGATGGTTGCGAAGATGAAAAGCAAGTTTCAACCCAAAGACTATCAAATTGCCCTTTACAGACAGGTGCAGAACCTGAAACAGAGAACGATGACTATGAAGGAATATACAAAAGAATTTTATAAAATTAACCTGAGCGTTGGTTATGTTGAAGATACCCCTAAGAAGACAGCAAGGTTTGTAAATGGCCTACAGATGGAGATTTTAGACGAAATCAACATTTTTTCCCCTAAAACGATAGAAGAAGCTTATCAGAGTGCTTTGAAGGTAGAAGAAAAGATTGCTAGGAAACAAAACGCCAAGAGAGGACGAGGTTCTGATAGAGGTCGAGGACAGACCTTTAGCAGAGGTAAGATTGCCAGTAGCAATGAAGAGGGTAGCAGTTCAAAGACTTCGGGATAGAGTGAAAGGGAAGGTAACACCAGAGGAGGAAGGCCACACTAGCGAGGAAGAGGTAATGGCAAAGGCAGAGGAAATGCCTATCAGTGTTACAAGTGTCACAAGTGGGGACACAGGTCCTTTGAATGTCCTAAAAATGAACAAATTGGGCAGAGGGGAGCATATATTGCTCAACCCAATGAAGCGGAGGCACCACCACCGAAGGTGGAGAATATGCCAGAAACTAAGGAAGCCTTGGTATTGAACAAGGTGTTATTGAAACCAGCTAAGGAAGTCGCTGATCAGACACAGAGGAAAGCATTATTCCGGACTGTATGCAAGTCACACGGAAAATGCTATAAGCTGATTATTGACAGCAGGAGTACCGATAATTTGGTAGCTACAAGGATGGTGGAGAAACTGGGTTTGAAGAGAGTAAAACACCCAACTCCATACAGGGTGTCGTGGTTGCAGAAGGGACACCAATTGTTAGTTGATGAACAATGCGAGGTAGATTTTCAGATAAGCAAGTACAAGGATAAAGTGACTTGCAACATCATGCCGATGGATGTGTGCCATATTCTGCTGGGCAGACCATGGCAATACGATAGAAAGGTAGTCCATGATGGAGTGGAAAATTGTTACAGATTTGTCAAGGATGGGATAAAGCATACCTTGGTACCTATGAAAGAAGCCAAGGATGGAGAGGAGACAACAGAAACAAGGGGAACGAAAGCATTACTGCTGGGAGGAAAGGAGTTACTGCAACAGATTGAAGAAAGTGAAATGGGTTGTGCGGTTGTGAGAAGACCAAGAACAACATTAGTACATACCAACCTTACTGATTTACCAGAAGAGATACAGAACATGCTGCAAGAATTTAGTGATATTGTGGTAGATAATCTGCCAGACAAACTACCACCAAAGAGGAGCATCAGTCACCATATTGATTTTATTCCAGGAGCCAGTTTTCCAAACAAGGTTGCCTACCGAATGAGTCCCAAGGATAATGAAGAAATCCAGAAGCAGGTGCAGGAGTTGTTAGATAAAGGACTGATTCGAGAAAGTTTAAGCCCTTGTGCAGTTCCGACCGTTTTAGCTCCCAAGAAAGGAGGTGAGTGGAGAATGTGCACGGATTCTTGGGCCATTAATAAGATTACTATCAGGTACAAATTCCCACTACCTCGAATGGATGATATGATGGATTGTCTGAGCGGAGAAGCATACTTTTCAAAGGTAGACCTAAAAAGCGGCTACCACCAGATCAGAATTCGGGAAGGTGACGAGTGGAAGACAGCTTTCAAGAGAAATGAAGGCTTGTATGAATGGTTGGTTATGCCGTTTGGATTGAGCACTGCTCCTAGTACGTTCATGCAGTTGATGAACAAGATGCGCAAGGAATTCATTGGAAAATTTGTGATTGTGTGTCTAGATGATATACTGATATTCAGCAAGACTAAGGAGGAACATTTTCGACACGTAAGGTATGTATTAGAAAGATTGCAGTAGAATAAATTGCTGATAAATTTAAAGAAATGTTCTTTTTTCAAGAAAGAGTTAATTTATTTAGGATTTGTGATTGCTGAGAATGAATTAAAAATGGATCCGGAAAAGGTTGCAGCTATAGTTAGTTGGCCATCTCTCAAAAGTTTGTTTGAGGTACGGAGTTTTCATGGATTGGCGAGTTTTTATCAGAAATTTATTAAAAATTTCAGTGGAATTTGTGCACCTATGCTGGACACCATTAAGAAAACAAATCAACCTTTCCATTGGACAGAAATGGCAGAGAAGAGCTTTCAGCTGCTCAAAAAGAAAATCACTGAAAGACCAATTTTAAGATTGCCGGACTTTAACAATCTTTTCCAAGTTTGTTGTGATGCTAGTGGGACAGCCATTGGTGCAGTACTCAACCAAGACGACAAGCAAGTAGCCTATTTTATGCGGTGGTTCAGGCACTAAAACATTGGAGGCATTATCTGTTGGCAAATGAATTTGTCTTATTTTCAGACAATTCAGCGTTGCAGTACATTATGCAACAGCATAAGCTGAACAATAAACATGCGAAGTGGGTGGAGTACTTGCAGAGTTTTACATTTGTGTTGAAACATGTCAGCGATCAAGCCAACAAAGTGGCAGATGCGTTAAACAGGAGGAATCTGATCCTACAGGAAAGTACCATACAAGTGTTAGGGTTTGAACATCTTAAGGACTTGTATGGGGCAGATGCAGATTTTAAGGATGCTTATGAAGCTTGCCAAAATCCATTATTGAGAGATAGCAGTTCATGGCTAGACTATAACATGCAAGAAGGATTGTTGTTCAAAGGAGGACAGTTATGTATTCCGGAATGTTCTATGAGAGAGAACTTAATCCAGGAAAAGCATAGTGGAGGTTTAGCCAAGCATTTTGGCATAGACAAGACCTTGGATCAGTTAAGCCACCTTTACTATTGGCCAAGGATGCGCAGACATGTACAAAGATTTGTAACTAGATGCAAAATGTGTCAGCTTGCCAAGGGACACAGCCAAAACACAAGGTTGTATGTACCCTTACCCATTCCGAGCAGACCATGGGACTCAGTCAGTTTAGACTTTGTCTTAGGCCTGCCAAAGACACAACGAGAATTCGATTCCATCATGGTGGTGGTGGATCGTTTCACTAAAATGGCACATTTCATTCCATGCAGGAAAACCAGTGATGCCACACATGTAGCGCATTTGTTCTTTACCGAGATAGTCAAATTACATGGCTTGCCAAAGTCTATTGTTTTGGATTGCGATGTTAAATTTACAGGGCATTTTTGGCGAACCTTGTGGAAGAAGTTAGACACCAGACTAGACTTCAGCTCAGCTTATCATCCACAGACCGATGGCCAAACAGAAGTGGTGAACCAGAGTCTAGGAAATTTGTTGAGGAGTTTGGTTGGAGAAAATTCTCGATAGTGGGATTGTGTGCTTGCACAAGCGGAATTTGTTTATAATGATTCGCCCAACCAAAGTATAGGCAGTAGTCCTTTCTAGATCCTATACGGAATGCACCCACATGGAGTACATGAGTTACGAGATTTGGGACAGTTGGAGCGTAGAAGTGTTGATGGTGAAGACTTCACAAAGGCAATCAGCGATCTTCATGAATAGGTGAAATTAAAACTACAGAACAACAACGAAAGATACAAGCAAAAGGAAGATTTGAAAAGGCAAGAAGTGCAATTCAACATAGGAGACCTGGTATTAGCACACCTACACAAGGAGAGGTTTCCTAAAGGTGAGTACAACAAATTGAAATGGAAAAATATTGGGCCTTGCAAGACTCTTCGAAAATTTTCTACAAATGCTTACGAATTGCAGTTACCTCCAGGTATTGGAATTTCACCCATTTTCAATGACCTGTACCACTACATTGCAGCAGAGGATGAAGACAGTTCGAAAAGACGAACACGAGACACCCAGGAAGAGAGTGACATGTGGATTAAACAAATGCCCCCAGCAAGGCCTCTAGAGATCGACCAGATCCTAGATACCCAGGTGGCTAGATGGACTCGAGGAAGGAATATCTACAGTACCTAGTCAAGTGGAAGGATCATCCTATTGAAGATAGTTCTTGGTTAGATGTTGGCCAGATTTAGAACGTTGGGTACTCTATTGAAGAGCTCATGGACAGGAGCCATGAATTTCATTCACCCCGGGAGCCTGATGCAAGAGCACTGGAATGAAGAGGCGACAACTAGGAGTTGGTTATAGATTGTTGTTTGTTTTCATGTTCTATTTTGCAATGTTGTTAAAAGCGCGAGCGGGATTTAATCGGCACGGGGAAAAAAATGAAAAAATCGGAAAAATCGGGAAAAAAGCGGAAAAAAGCGGGAAAAAAGCGTTTGGAACAAAAATATTCATTTTTTTTTCATTTTTTTTTCGATTTTTTCAATATCTAAACCATCTAGAACATAAAATAAATACATTGACACATAAATATGATAAAAAAACTAATATATAAGATGTTTAATATCATTTCTAGCGCTAAAATCACACATAACATTGAATCATGTCCTGAATAGTAAGTCCTGACTCCTGAGTCCCAACTCAGCCTCAAAATATCAACAAAAAATATGAAAATGTAT